>JAVSBV010148426.1:0-15534 GCA_033117975.1 Parotocinclus spilosoma | reverse complement strand
ACATGCAGACTCCACACAGAAAGGACCCAGGTCGCTCCACCCTGGGATTGAACCCGGGACCTTCTTGTTGTGAGGCAAGCGGTTCTACCCACCGAGCCCCCGTGCTGCCCATATATATATATATATGTAAGGCCACTCTACTATTATACATATTATTTTAATTTGTTATTTTTTAGAATTTAAAAAAAGAGTCTTTGCTCAGGTATTTATGATTTTATGATTTATGGTGAAGCTACAATACAATATTTTGTTTACAATTTTTATCTCTGGATTCTAGAAATTTCTTTTCAATTCCAGGCTACTTAAATCTTAGTTTAAAATTTATACAAGAAAATGTGCGTTGTTTACAATTCCGAAATAAAAACGATAATTGTGAGAAAATTAAATTGTGAACTCAAACTTATAATGACCGAGTGCATTGTTACCCCTATTAAAAGCTCTGATAATATGTCAAGCACAGTAGCACATCTCAGAGTACTATACAGTCATGTACATAAAAACCGTATACCCCTGCGGGTCTTTTTTCCTCCAGTTGGCCAAGACACTATCAGCGTGAGTGAGAATTGGAGGAAGCCCCAACCTCTGGGACACCTGCCAGTACGGCACCGCTAGGCTCTGTGGCAGAATCTAACATACACAAGCACACAAAGACAGAGAATGCTGTATTCGTTACATATACATATATATATATATATATATATATATATATATATATATAAACATTTCATGTAAACTTTTTTTTACTTTGGATTGATAACACACAGTGAACATGTTCTTAAATATTTTTAGATTATGTTTCAGTAGTTACCTTAACTATTTCCTTCTCACCCTCCTGCCACACGTAGCCCATAGTTATGATACTCAGAGCCAGACGGGCCAGTCGCAGCTCCCTATGACTCTGAAGCAGGTCTGTCTCCAGCAGTGGCATCTACATTTGGAGTAAAGCAGTTACAGGTATTACAATAGATTTTTACAGAGGGTGTTTATCAAATACGGATGTTTACTGTTTCCCTCAAATATGCTACCACGCTCTAATACAATCTCAGGGTGAAAAGTAAATGTTATCTTGTATTGCTGAGCAGAACTACAGGACATACCACACAAATTCAAAGGGGGGACTACATTTCCCATAATGCCTCAGCATCTCTCCAAAAGCTTTAGCGGCTAAAACATCAAGTCAGAACGTCTTTCTTTTGTTTTTTTCTCATATAGTAATTTACACCTGCAAATATTTAACAAGGTAATAACAGTTTATAGCTCAATGTTTAGTTAATGAATAAACGAAATTAATAAAAATGATTGATTTACTGTTAACTTATTTGGTGTTAAATCTAATTACTGTTTAACAGGCGTAGTGTGATTGGCACACAGAGGGGTACAGCTGTGCCCCTCTCGATTCTGTGAGTACCTAGAAATTCCACTGGCTATTATTACAAGGGCCCAGGAGCCCAGGCTTAATGATGGTCTCTGATCTACTATTAGGTCTGCCTGTTCAAATCCAGACTCCAAAGCTGCCCCTATTGGCCCTTAAGGAAGAACCTTAACTTTTAACAGCACAGCTCGATTGTATTTTGCTTTAGTTAATGGCATCTGCTAAATACTGTAAATGTAATAGTAGCTTTTTCAATGAACTGGCAACATGACTTGTTGTCTCCTTGTCCTGATGGGTTTGATGATGGCCCGTATGTTCACAGAGCACCACAGAGGCAGGTATTTCTACCAAACATATATTAAAAGAGTATAAATATATGTAAACAATAATTAAGTATTCCAGCTGAACATTGATTCAAATAGAAGAATAGAAGTTCATAGTGGGACCATTATTCTTAGGTTCTAGCCTTTTTGTGTGTGGTCTGATCACACTGCGTTGTACCTCATGAACAGCAGAACGAAGGGAGTGAGACGAGATAAGATCAGTGACATTTTCAGCGATGTCCAGCCAGGGCTTGAAGTAAATCGGGAGCTCAGTCTTGGAAAACCACAGAGATTAAGGTTCACTGACACCATGTGACTCTCAGTAACTTATCAGTTACACAAAGGTTATTCAATCCAATAATAATATAATGATATTATAATGAACATATCGCATTGCAGGAACCAATTATGCTTTAAGATTTAACGCTACATAAATCAGACAAAATACATAGGGAAAAAGCATAAACAAAATGAAGAATTTGATTAAGAGTGGGGTTAGGCCAAGGGAAACAGTACTGGAAATTGAGTTAGACGATCTTATATTTGGACAAAAGACAATTCCAAAGATTGAGACCAAATCTGGGGACTGCTCCATCACCAATATGGTAGGGGTGGAAGCAGGAATAACTGGTAAAAAAAAAAAAAAAAAAAACTGAATCGCAGTCAAGTTCTGAAGCATGTAAAGACTGGAGGGGAAAAAGCATGTACAAGTCTATGTTAAAGTCTTTGATTAGAGTATATATTGCATCCTTTTAGCAACTGTATAATGACCATATATAATTATTTATCAGTCTCTTTATTCATTCATTCAGCTTCCTATCCACATAAAACTGGTCAGGGTTCTTGATAGAGCTGGCAGCACAGGGTGCCAAATACATAACTGGGCACACACTAGGGCCACTTTTGTGTTAACCCAATGAATGGGCTGTGGGAGAAAACCAAAGCACTCAAAATAACCCCACATGGGAGAAAAATACAGCTTTTATAGGCTACAGTGACAAGTATTTAGTTCAGATTTAACAGGATTCCAGGTTGACACATTTACATTTACATTTGTGTTATTTAGCAGACGCCCCTTTTCAGAGCGACAACAAATACAGTCTTACAATCCAAGCAGTGGTGGGTTAAGGGCCTTGCTCAGGGACCCAACTGTGGCAAAGGTGGGATTTGAACCCTGGACCTTCTGGTTCATAGTTCAGTAACTTAACTGAAGAACTGAAGAAGCTTGATCATGAATTGTCTTTTGGAAGGGTATCAGGCAATAAAAAATTGTTTCTGAAGGGGAACGGGCAAAAAGACTAAACTATGCTAAAGCTCACAAAGATTGGAATAAATATCAGTGGAAGAAAGGATTATGGAGAGACTTTGTGACAATATGTTGTATATGGTCATTATACCATTGCTAAAACAATACATCTAAAGGTGGCCAAAGACTTTTGAGCAATACAGTATGTGAGTTATAGCAGCAGACTGATAAAAACTTAATACAAATTATTTTTGGTGACACCACTACAATGACACCAGGGTTTTTGGACCATAGAGGACGCCGAGACAGCAGCACCATTGACATGGGTGTTATTAAACCAGTTGACTTAGCCAGCAAGGATGAGGTCAGCATATCAGACATTAGGGTTCACAGACATAGGATCAAGGACTTTCAAGCCAAGGTACATAAATCATACATTATACATAAATAAGTTCATAAATGTAAAAAAAGGAAAGCTGCATTAATATTGTAGAGCGTATTTCAGGATCCCAAAGTGCCTACAGATTTAATGCTATACAAAATATAGACCAAAAAAATGGCATAAAAGTGCATGGCCAATATGAAGAAATGTAATGATGTATGAGGAAGCCAAAAAAGACAGTTTGTTGATCAAATATAATATGTTTTAAGTTCTAAAAAGTGATTTAGATGGTGTTAGATGGCTATATGCATGCTGTGGAAGAGTGAATGAGAAAAACGGTTGATATAAATTAGGGCTTTCAAATAAAAGAGGCAGGTCTAACATGATGTTTGGATTTAGTTAACGGCTTCCCTAGCATTATTTTTTATTTCTTTATGTTCCACTGAAGTCTCTCACAACAAAACATTACTTATCAAACATATTACCAAAAAAATCTTCCAAAACGTACATTTTGTCGCTACCATAATACACCTTAGATACAACAGTAGCATCCAGAAAAGGCGACGTCTCTAAGAACAAAGATAGACCTCCAATTTGCCAATATTTGTGTGAGAAAATGAAATGTTTTAAGCAAATGAGATTGAGTCCTATCTATTAATAAATGCATGGACTTAGTGGAATTAGTGTTGCTCTAAAATCTCAATGTATTTTTCTGCTTTAATGCTGCTATCACAGAACTGAAAACGACCTTGTGGGTGCTGAACATACCCCAGACCATGAAACACCCTGGCTTTTGGACTTGTCTCGTCTTGACCTGTTTTGTCATTGGTCTGGAGCACATAGTGTCAATTTGTCATTGATTAATTTTATTGGTGAATCAATATTCCAGGTCTGTCTTTGGAAAATATGGACATGTGCGTACTGGGCCAAAGACAAAAGGGACGATACAGACAAGTCCAAAAGCTATTGTTATTATTAACAAATAAAATGAAATTGATCAGATAAAACATTAAATATCCTTGGTTCACACTATGTGAAAATATATAAAAGTCAAGGTACATGTAAAGATCAGTTCATATTAGCATGATTGCAGATATACAGATGAGAAACATCGCACATATGTAGATAAAGTGCAGAAAATCATCTGTACATACCAGAGGCTCAGGCAGAATAAACCCATATTCCTCCGAAATGTGATATTCTTCTAAAGACCTGATTTTCATCGAATCTTGAAATTTACTTTCCATGCTGACAAGTTTTAAGCCCCTGCTTCAATATCTGTCACAATTCTGCAGCAGGAGTTTTATTTGCCTTTTCTTGGCTCATGTCCTTTATACACAGTTGTTGCTCAATTTTTATTTCGTAACAGACCTTGGAAAAAGCCTCTTACCAGACATGAACCATTTCAGCTACTCGTTAGGTTAGCACACGTATTGCATTTTAATATGCATACATGTTTCTATTGTCAGAAAAAGATGCAGTATAGGTCTTGCTAGATGTTGGCAAGATACAGACACATGGATTCGTACAAATTTATGACAACTTATAATGAAAGAACTTTCAAAGCGTAGTTTAACTATTCAACCCTAAAGTTATGATCAGAGTTTGGTTTTGCGGTTTTGCGGAACATGGGAGCCGAATGACCATAACATGGAAAATCGTTTCATTTCTGCAATGGTAAATAATCCAGTTTAAGAGCTTACATTATGGCTGTGTTAATGCGCAGTGTAATCATTTGTTTATTGATTTTATACTTGGATTTAACACCTAATTATTTAATTCATGCAGTATTTTATGATAAGGCTAATCATGAATTCATACACATAATACATCAAGAGTCATCATGACAAAGCATAACATGAGCACGTGTCATGCATGCCTTAATACAGAAGCAATATATGACTTCATGTTGAAGTGAATCATTTTGAGGCCCATGAGGATTGTACGCACATAATTAATAAACAGAATAAACAGAATTCCTCTCAACCTGACACAGAAACTAATGCATACATATCAAAACCAGCCTTAGTTATAGAATACCAGTGACATTCTGACTGGTTTCATACAAACTTAACCGCTCTAGATTGTTTCAGTTGCATTTAAAAGTATGGGACAAATATGTCACTTGGTCCTCAAAGGGTTATGGTAGAACAAGAAAGTTAAGCATTATTATAGTATTACTGCTCCCTGAGTTCATGATTTGTTACCCTCAAATTAAAGTGTTGCCCTGTTAATATGTTTTCAGTTCTTTCCTGTACATAGAAATTAGTTTTAATTATTGTTAGTGGTGATCATACTTATGTTAAAGTTACAATGAATAGACGTAAGTTTAAAAAACTATAAATTACTTGTAACACGGAGTTAAACAGACCCCATCCCGAGGAGTAGTGAGACCACTGGAGAGCCAGGAACATCTGGAAACATCTGTTTGCAGCACAACTTGAACTTTCATTGTTAAGAACTATACACTTAAACTTAATGGCACCAGTAAAATCTTATAGCCTGGACTGTCTGTACTGGAGAACCATACAACTGCACTTAATGCCTCCAGTAAAACCATATAGTCATTTCATTTGGTGCCAGGGAGCCATTCATCTGCACTTAATGGCACCGTGGTAACCATACATTATGTGCTTTCGGTTCAGAGGAACAGCACAACTTAACAGCATCACTAAACCATACAGTCTGGACTTTTGGTATTAGGGAACCATATACATGGAACCAGTAACCATACTTTTGAACTTTTGGTGCAAGGGAACCATACTTTTGAACTTAATGACACCAGTGAAACCATATATATTGTGCACTTTCCTATTCAGGAAACAAACACCTGAACTTAACGGCTAGAAAACAATAGATTCTGGACTTTTGGAATCAGGAACCATACACCTGAACATAACAGCATCAGTAAACCATCTCGTTTGTGGTGGGGAACCATACTTCTGAACTTGTAGCAGTAAACCAATGAGTGGTTCAATGAAACCTAAAAACAATAACCTTGCTAGAGGAGTGATACAAACTAGAGTGCTTCAGAGGTTTTACTCTACCTCACAAGGCTGTACCACAACATGTTCAACAACCTGCGAGGTGAGGTTTCAGCTGTGTTTTAAAGTATTGCCATTAACACCAAAAAAGCTTCCCTTCTTCTCCCTTTAGCCATGCTGCTATAGTAGTGCTGCCGGAGCTTCATGCTGCACACGTCATCAGTGATTGATAATAGACTCTGTACACCTCACCCATAAGTAACTACATTTTCTCTTTTCTCTCTGAGATGATGTACCAGTTCCAGCACCAGACACTTGGATGTTCCTCCACATCAGCATCACTTTACTGGTCTTCATCAGCAGAACCCAGTCCCACCAGAGTGCAGGAACTCCCATCATCACTTAGTCACCAAGAGACGATGTGCCTCCAAGGACCTCCCACTGAGGGCTGATTTTAAAATCTATTTTGTTTTTAAATCTATTTAAAATATTAATATTGATTTAAATTGTATTACTTACTTACTTTTACTATTACTATAATATACTTTTAAGTATTTACTTAATTGACATCTAGGCCACCCATGGAGGACGGGTCCCTTTTTGAGTTTTGGTCCTCCCAAGGTTTCTTCCTTCTATTTTCAGGGAGTTTTTCCTTGCCACTGTCGCCATGGGCTTGCTCAATTTGGGATTGGCCTTTTAAGATAATATAATATTGTAAAGCTGCTTTGAGACAATAGTCCATTAAATAAAGTGCTATAGAAATGCATTTTGATTGATTGATTGAAGTATTCTTTCTGGATGTTTCTGTTCTCACCAGACGTTTCTGAAGCTCAGTGCTCCACAGAGTGGGGTCTATGTGAGTCTATGTGATGAATAGCACATCACAGAGCAGGTGTGCCCCACACTTCAGTATTCCTTTAGGATGTAGCACAATAACACATTTTTTAATCAACATTTTCTCTGATTTCAGTCACTGATTTGAAGTTGAACTGGTTAGATTTGTGTGGAAGGGCTCCACATTCTACCAGTACATTAATAAATAAACATATGAGCTACAGAAAGAATCAGCATCACCCATTAGAGTATCAGATATTTATAGACTTAATATATAGTTTATATATATAGTCAATATATAAATTTATTCTTATCCTCCTTAAATTTTTGTTCCACTGTTTGTGTAAATTGTATTTACTCTAGAGGTTTTATTTCAAGCACATCTTTTTAGTTACAAAACACATAACAGAGCTTACTTATTAGCCTTATGGATTATAAATTAACAGCTACCAGCGTTTTAACCACGTAAAGGTCCTTAGACTTTGGACTTTACAAAAAAAAATGCACACAAGCGTCACTTCAGGTGATAGTATGCCTTACACTTAATACTAATTATACTCTTAATAGTACACCTAGTATGCAGCTTTAGATTTAGCAGTTTAGGTGCATAAGGCTGGCATAAATCAGAACTAAGAACTAGATTTTGCATTGTTTGTACATTTAAATTCAGAAAAGTAAAGTTGTGTTTCAGTGTACAGGCAATTTCGGTGTTGTCTAAACCTTTGCATAAGACTCAATGATCTCAGTTTAAAATAGAAAAAGAATAGAACATGTACTAATGATTGCATTGAGAAATTAGGCAGCACAGGCTCTTTTAAAGCAAGTCATTTTAGTGAATAAGTTGACAGGCACAAATTGATGAATTGGTCTGTGATTGCATTCTAGGCAACATGACTCAAACTTTAAAATGCTAACTTCATACAGGTAAAGTTTAAGGTTTGGATCGAATATAAATATAAAGTAAAATGAAAATGAAATAACCTGGTCCTCAGGCATACTGTGACATAAGCCAAATTCTGTCCTATTTCATAGTTGGGTTCACTTATTTGTATTTTTAAAAACAGCAAAGCGTGTCGTTTAATCAGGTGTGATCAAGCTCCACAAGTTTTAATTCTAATTTTAATTTTGTTTCACCAATCATCGCAGCACTCACAAAATGTTGGTTCTGTGGGCTGCTTTTTAGAAAGTAATTTGAGTGACTCTATGTGGAGAATTGATATTCAAGCACAAACAGGTGCGCTTTCTAGGCATGGATGTTATAAGCAATGAAATTTGCTTGAGCATTATTTGGATTATGAATGTAAGTTGGTTCTTCTACAAATGGGACATATCCTAAACAGTCTGTTCGCATCATCAGACCCACTGGAGACCGTACTCCAATTAAACGTTGCTGTGCCCTGCAGAACTACAGGACACAAATTCCCTATTGGCACTCCATTTCCCACAATGCCCCTGCATCTAAAGCTTTCAACCAGAATCAGTTTCTGTCGGTTATGGATATCTTTAAATATGTAGAAGAAGCTCAGCCACTCTGCAGACAAAGCAATGACAGCTCATAGCTAAATGTTTTGGCTGGAAACGTATAGACATACAAAAAATATTACAAAATATTACACCGCTAAGGCAAAGACATTCATTAAACTTAGCAAAGGCATCATTTAAATAAACATAAAATAACATGCATTTAATAAGGAACATATTTTTATATGTGGGCAACATTAGCACCGACCTGGGTCCTTTCTGTGTGGAGTCTGCATGTCCTCCCCGTGTCTGTATGGGTTTACTTCGGGTACTCCGGTTTCCTCCCATAGTCCAAAAACATGCGTGTTAGGTTAATTGGTGTCTCTAAAATGACCTTTAGTGTGTGACTGTGTGTGTGTGTGTGTGTGTGTGCCCTAGAAGGATTGGCGCCCCATCTAGGGGTTGTTCCTGCCCTTGCGCCCAGAGTTGCCAGGTGGGCATTGGCTGGCCCGCAACCCAGAGTGAATTAAGCGGAAGAAAATGAATGAATTAATAATTTTTCCATGTGTTATTTTTTACACAACCGTGGCAAAGTAGCACAAAAAAAATGGTTAAATTACGTAATCTTTTTAATGTTTATATAAGCTTATTTTTGCACAGATGTGCCCCTGTGACTGATTGGCAAGCAGGGGGTTACAGCTCGAGCCCTCCAAAGGGGCAAAGCGGGGCAGGCGAGCTTAGTGTAGACGTTGAATCAAAGGAATCAAATCAGGAGTCGTTCATACTCAGTGTTTGTTTGAAAGAATCGAACCAGTCAAATGAATCACAACAGCAGCCGGTGCAGATGAATGGGCAGCGCACGGATGGTCTGCCTCTTTTTTTTACCTCCGGAGGGTAAACCGAGGGCGGCGAGGCTTTTCTGGGCCTCGCTGTCTCACCAAAACGTGACGCTGCAGTTTGTTAAACGGCAAAACAACACACCGAATTAGTGGACGAGCCTCCGCGGACCTGTCGACTCGCACGAACGGCTCTTTATCACGATCTTCGGCTTGTTGTGTTGCTTGAAAATGAAGTTCAGCACCGGTTCTGGGCGGTGGAGAGCTACGACCCATGGATGTCGTTTCCGCGTCTCGCTTTCAAACGGCAGCCAAGCGGATGCGAATATTCCCTCTGATGCGGTAAATTGCGCTTCTTCCATTCGGGTTTGAGCAGGTTTGTGTTGGTGCTGCTGCACCACTTGACCGTTCAGCCGACATTTAGGGCTGGAGCAGAGACGTTACGTAACAGCAGCACAAGGTTCGCGCTGCCTGTGAATGGGCAGCTCAATGCAGGTAAACAGTGGAGCGCTTATTTCTAACAGATGCTGTTTGGCCTCTGTTCGGTTCGCAAAGAATGTGTCCCATCTGACACCAGAAACCTCATTTTTCAAGGTTCAATAGTATTTAAAGATCATATGCAAATACAGTTGTTTTTTTAAAAAAAAAAGTAGGCCTAAACAGCAGGTTTATGAACTGAAAAGACGCTCAAACACAACGAGCTTTTTTTTTTTTTTCCTTCACCCACTGTTTTGGAACTGCATCTGTGAACGTTAAAGTGCTTGCGTCAGACCCTGCTGATTACTGACGTCGCACTTTTGCTGAAGCTCTAAAACAGGGAGGTTGATTTATTTAGACCAAGTTGCCTGTGAGCATCTTTATCTAAAGTGCTGCACCGAAGTCGTGGCACCACCCACCAATGTTCCACTTAATCCATCCAACAAACCAAGAAGAAGCGCCAATCTATCATAGGGCACACATACACAGTCACACACTAAGGGCCACTTTAGAGGCACCAGTTAACCTAACATGCATGTCTTTGGGCTGTGGGAGGAAACTGGAGAACCCAGAGTAAACCCACGCAGACTCCACACAGAAGAAACCCAGGCCGCTCCACCCTGGGATTGATCCAGGGACCTTCTTGCTGTGAGGCCTGAAGTCGTGGCAGTATCCATCCATTATGTTCCACTTAATCCATACGGGGTAGGGCGGGCCAGACGGTGCCCACCAGGCAACTCTGGGCGCAAAGGGCTGGAACAAACCAAGAAGAAGCGCCAATCTATCATGTGGCACACAGTCACACACTAAGGGCCACTTTAGAGGCACCAGTTAACCTAACATGCATGTCTTTGGGAAACTGGAGAACCCAGAGTAAACCCACGCAGATGCTGGGAGGACCCATGCGCTCCACCCTGGGATTGAACCAGGGACCTTCTTGCTGTGAGGCCTGAAGTCGTGGGCATTTGCAGCTATTAATTATGGTACAAAGTAAAATCGAAATAAAATCGTTAGGTTTTGATTGGATACTGAGATGATCATTAAATTACGCTTTCTGGGCTACTTTCATTAACACACAATCAGATCAGGGGAAAAACTGCGTGAACGAAATGTAAAACCAGTGTCAAAAGGTCTGTACAAGGCATGATGCTTATTTGAAATGCTGATAAGACCAGATTTGACGGAACACTGCTCATATGCATATTTTTTATGGGGTGTTTCATTTGGAATTGGAAGTATCCCCTGATTTTTGTGAGCAGTATATTTTGTAATATGAATCACTGAGCTCTTTTATGCAGTGTGACATGAAGTGTGTGCATATGAAAGCAAGTCATTAAGGATCGGTTTGACAGACTATTGTATTGTATTAAACCTAAGGTTGGACTAGATTAGGATTAAGACCAGGATATTTTAGGTGAACCCAGATCAGTGTTTGTTAAAACTGGGTGCAATACAGCTGATTGTGGAGTCAGTTTGGGTACTGTGATCAAAGGTGGTCAATGTCAGAATCTGACTGGATCAGTGTGAGGGCTTCTTTGGGAATCTCATTGTTTCAGTCTGGATCAGCATGAGGTTGACAGATGTTAGTGAGAGGTGCGTGAGATCTGGTGTGATCCAGTGTCATTCGTGGTGATCTAATATGGTTCATAATATGCAAAAGTGATGGGGCTATTCTGAGAACCAGATTCGGTCAGTGTGGCGGATATTCTGAGGAGCTCATTATATTATAATGGATCATATTGGATCAGTGTGAGGTTTACTGTGAGGATCATATTGGATCAGTGTGAGGTTTACTGTGAGGATGGTGTTGGATCATATTGGATCAGTGTGAGGTTTACTGTGTTGATCATATTGGAACAGTGTGAATGATACTCTGAGGATCTCATTGGATCATATTGGATCAGTGTGAGGTTTACTGTGAGGATCATATTGGATCAGTGTGAATGATACTCTGAATATATCATTGGATCATATTGGATGAGTATGAGGTTTACTGTAAGGATCATATTGGATCAGTGTGAAGGATACTCTGAGGCTGTCATTGGATCATATTGGATCAGTATGAGGCTTACTGTGAGGATCATATTGGATCAATTTGAAGGATACTCTGAGGATCTCATTGGATCATACTGGATCAATGTCACGGTTCATCTGTGGACCTTCCTGGAAATGATTGGATCAGTGTGAGGGTTTCTGTGAGAATCTTGTTGGATCACATTGGATCTATGCATTGGTTATGTGCGAGGATCTTATCGATCTCATTGGTGGATCCTACAGTAGTTGCTCAGTTTAAGGATTACCGTGTGAATAACGTAAGAACTTATCGGATCAGTGTGAGAGTTGCAGTGATCGCTGAATCAGTGGATTAGTGTGAGAGATAAATAGCTAATTAGTCACAGCTTAAGCACAGATGAACATCTGTAATTAGTTGTCATCTCTATGATATAAAGTAGCATTACATCTTCACTTGGGCTGGCTTTTTTGCTAACTTGTTGGCTCAGCTGCAAAATCCTTGATGCGTTGAATAAACAGTTATCGTTCACTGACTATAGACAAATGAATAAACACTTTTAAACCAGAAAGACCAACAAGTTATTTCCTGACATTGGTAATTCCGAACTGCCAGTTTAACGTTTGAGTGGGAAATTTTAAGAAATTGGATTTGACACCAAGCTATATGGAGTGCACCTGGAAGTTTGACCTCTCTGATGGATGTTCATTAGTATCTACATTCTAAAAATAATCCATTCCTCTGAACGGGGTGTAGGGTGAACTCCCACACCTTGGTCACCTTCAACCTCCCACCCACAAGTTAGAATGGGTTTATCTCTGTGTCATTACTCTAATTGCAATTCTGCCATTTTTAGGAAAAGACTAAGAGCCGAGACTGAGAGAGGCATTTGTATGAATGGAGAACACTTTGAAAGATCACTAAGTTTAAGTGCACTTGCATTAAGTAACCTGCATAAAATAAACATCTGTCTTAAATATAAGCACTATTTAAATTAGACGGCTGCTTTTTTCTGTTGTTTGGCTTTGTTTGCTGTGTTTTGGAGCTTTGCCTGGAATCAATTTACATTATAATACTATATAATAGTATTTCAAAGACTATACGCCATATTAGCCTGCCTGTATTTAGCTTGTTCTTGGATGGCTAAATGCCATAAAATGACAATAGATACACCAAAGCTGCTCCATCAAAATTACAATTTATTAAAAATAACTGCGGCAGCTAAAAAAATCATTTCGACGTACCAGTTAGTTCGGAAACATGCAGATGAGGACGTGGCCACTCACTGGATGCGGGAGTCGGAAGTCAGACCGGTCTCCTTGGAAACCAGAGAACGGGATGCGATACCAACAAGCTCCATTAGGACCGAGCTGAAGACAGACTCTACGCTGTCTCGTGCTTTTCATCTGAGGAAATAAATTCAAACATTCATATGAAGGTAAAGATAGTTTTCTAGCTCTCGTTACTCATCTTGTTGCCAATTTGGCATTCTTGTGAGGTAAGCTTATTGAAGCGTGGCTCATCAGATGTGGAATTGGTGTGGTGGACTGTATTTATTATTGAGAATGTCAGGTCTTAAATGCTGCTTATAGTGCATTTGGTCAGTTTTGGACACGCTCTCATCTTTACGTTATGCAATCCTAGACTCTACGCTGCAACTTTCAGCTGGAAATGAGATTTACGATCAATATAAATGTCAATCCAATGATCAAAGGGCAGATATTACACAGATTGTCTTGTATAATAGATGAAAGAGAGATGATTTCAAACAGTTGTATGAATGTGACCTGTCAGTTCGTCAATGCATCTAGGTTTTCACATGAGAATAAAATAAAGAAGGACCAGTTTCTATGGGTCAAGATTATGGATGTGGCATCACATGGTTAGACGTTTCTCGATAAAAGCTGGACATTTGAAAGACATGCACAGAATGTATGAGAATTCAAAAAACATAATATAATCCACATAATCCAGTCCAGTCGGTGGTGATAGTGCACCATAGCGTTATGCCAATCCCCATAAAAACCCAAAGGAAGAAGAAGTAGAACTAGGGTGCTATCATAGGCATGTTATATAATATTACGTTGTTATTGTTCTTATGTTTTATCATGTATAAGTACAGTCGAATCTGGTTAATGGGACCAGCCGCTTATTCTGACCTAAATCCTAAAGTACTGAAACAAATCTAATTATATACGTGTAATGTTATTCGTTTATTTGGACCAAAATTCCACTTAATCGGACCAAAGAACGTGAGTAAAAGAGCCACAAGTCGCCACCTAGCGGATGCAAAGCGGATCAGAGATTTATGGGAGGATTTTGGGGATCCCCGGGAGAATTTATGCTTTTATTAAAGGTCAGGAAATCCGAGAAGTTGTGTTGACAAGAGCAAAACCAGTGGGAGGTGACCACGCCCACCACTTTCTTGATTCTGTTCAAGTGCAGTCCGTCAAGAGAACGCGTCAGATCACACTGGATAAGTTCTTCAAGCGTTGACTGGAATTGAGTAAGAACTTGTTTTTTTACAGTATTATTACTTCGCATGCTCAATTGGAATTGGAATTAAAAGTTTGTCTTGTACACAGCTCATTCATGCCTGAATGACAGAAAACTATGCATAAAGGCAGAAAGCACCATGGTATTGAAAAGATACAAAGATGAGAATGACTACTGTCGCTCTACTAAATGTTTTCATATAGTGCTTTAATAATGTAATTGTATAAAATAAAAACTGTACTGCTCACAGAATATAATTAAATATCCCCTCATTTTTGTGAGGAATGCATGTTCACGGTACCCAAACTAGTACGTGACCATGGGAACGTCCAGTCAACGCGTTACAGAACGTAATGTGAACGTTACATAGCGAGTCCCTGCATTTTATTTTCACCAAAAATAATTAAATAACAGTTAAAACCATTAAATACATTTTCTGCTATTTGAGACCAGAACATACTGATATTTTGGACTTTTGTAACTGATAATCTAAGGAACATCTCCCAAATAAACAACCCTAAATGACCCCTGGGACAGACGTCTGAAAAATAAGTGCAACCAGAACATTTTTGCTACCTGGTCAGCCTTGTCCTGAAGGGATCTCAGGAGCAACGACCACGTCATGTGGCACGGTCATTGCACCCAGAGCCAATCAAATAATTCTTCTCTGTGAAGGTTTGACGGGGAACAGAGGCGGTCAGTGTGCAGACCAACTGCGTGTTGCTCAGATGTCCAGAACATTCTTGGCTGTCGCTTACTAAGTGTCACACAGCCTCCAAATTCACATCTCTGAAGATCAGATTACAGAAGTCCTGGGAGGCAGGCCACGTCGTTTCCAGCAATCCGAACAACGAAGCGGTTCCAGAATCATTTCCGGCTAAATCTGGTTCATTCTAGCCACTCCTTCACTAACTGAACGCGATTTTGCTGTTCCAAATAATCACAATAAACCAAAGATAAGGGAATACAGTCAATTCCGCTTATTCGGACCAAATCCGAAAGTACAGAAACAAATCCTATTATATACGTTATTCTCTTATTTGGACCAAAATTCCGCTTAATCGGACCAAAGAACGTGTACAGTATGTAATATCCGTGAAGAAACTCTTCGT
>JAVSBV010148417.1:0-15535 GCA_033117975.1 Parotocinclus spilosoma | reverse complement strand
ATACACACACACACACACACACACGTATGTATATATGTGTGTGCGTGTTTGCGCGCGTGCGTCACTTTCCCTGAGCACTTTATTAGCAACAACTGTACATATACTCTCATGTAATTATTAGTTCTTAAGTGCTGAGCTCCTTAGATAAAGAAAAAAATAAACATCCAGTCAGCAGCAGTTCTGAGGGCACAAACAACTTGGGAGATGTGAGAGCTCAAAGAATGACCAGACTGGTTCAAGGTAAGAGAAAGGCTACAATAACTCGTAACCACTTCCCACAATTTAGGTGAGCTGAAAAGCATCTGGCTAAAGCAAAATCGCTAACAAGCTCATAATTTTTCACCTTGTAAAATCCATGCCACGAAAAAGTGAGGATGTTTTGAGAGCAAAGAGAGGTCTTACACATTATTCAAAACAAAGTGCTCAGTGACCTTGCGCCTGAGCAACATAGTGTTACAAACTTTAAAAAAAATGACAATTCAGTTTTCAGTCAGTCTACAGAATATCTCCAGAGCATTGCATCAAATTCTACTCTCAGAATTTCGGTTTGCTTAATGTTAAATACTCAAACTTGAAGAGTGTAAATTGGAAGCTGTTGAAACACACTTATGTATTCCTTCATTAAAAGGATTAGTGTCCCAATGTAGCAAACATTTATTGATTTTCTCTCTCACCTGGGGAGAGGTTTCGATGGGATCCAGAGAATCAGGCGCACAGTTAAAAGTAGAAGAAAAAACAGGTTCCTACAAAGCAGAAAGAGATGATACAACACAGAGACAAAGCAAAGTAGAGACATAAAAGGCCATGAATAAAGAGAGAAGGAAGGAGGCAGATGGAACCACCTAAATAACATTTTTTACAGTTAAAAATATATATACTTAAGTACATGCAGTTATAAGTAAATAATGAAAGAAGTGGTGATAAGATGAATATTTGACAATTATTTTCAGTAACTGCACACAAAGTGCTTCACTACACCACACTACACTTTCACCACAGCATCTTGACAACACCTAAACATTTTTATGTTAAACAATTTTTTAACTGCAAAGAGATTAACTAACATTCTATGTGCTACAAATGGTTGTTTATGTATTTTATATCCACTTACCAATGTAAAGGGAGTGTTTGAGATTTTATAAAAAATTCCATTAGTCCTACATGCGAAAGTCTAACATAGTTAAGCATGCAAGCAAATTGTTTATGTGGGAGACAGAGACAAGTCCCAAAACCTGACAAATTTGACAAGGGATATATCCAGACAACTGAACTGGAGCATATTCAAACCAGCAAGGCCTGTGGGGTGCTGCCAGTTAGCAAAGGTGGTACCTACCAATGATCTGAGAAGGGACAACCCATAAACAATTAATTAAGGGGCTTCCAAGGTTCCTTAGTGACTTGGCAATAAAGACTATACAAATACTAGAAGGGCTACTACTTGGTACAAGTTAAACAATATTTTATGTCGTTTATGATAGGTCTCAACCCACAGTGCATCACACACTGTTGCATGATTTGTCCGTAATCCAATCGACGAGGATACATGCACTTGGATAACGGGAACACTGTATTTACATAATGATCTAATGTATAATTTGCAGCCAGCCAATACTCTCACAGAAGGATGTGACGTAAACTACAAACCTTTATAATTAAATTCTTCATTTCCCCAAGCATATACTACAGTATACTATATACTACTTCAGTGTGTCCCCTATTGTGATTAGTAGTACTTTCGCAGGTACTGCGTTAAGTGTCAGGGTTGCCAAGTACTATGAGAGAAACAAGCAACCAGAAACAATTTGGAAACAATTCCAAAATAAGTCTCTTCAAATAAGCGAACCTGGCAACTCTTTGACTCTGCTAGCCCAATAGCTTTGCATGCATGCACAGAAGACAACCGATTAATGAGTAAGGATATACATACACTAAAAAAAAAATCAGATAACTCTGGTAAAATCCAACTCTATCCGATTTCTTAATGTGATTTCTAGATCTTAATCCAAACTAAAAAAAATGCTGTTTACTTGACCACTTCAACAATCAGATCACTGCTCAAATTTGATTATGATCAGGTTATTACATGCATGTAAACACATTCAGTGAGGACCAGGTGGTCATAATATTTTGATTCATCTGAAAAGTAGTAGAATAAGCTCATAAATTACCAACTTGTTGTAGCTGTACTCTTACAGAAATGAAACCAGTCTGAGACTGTTTTGAACCAAACAAAACAGAGTTCGAATCCCAACATCGAAGAGCTATGGTATAAACATTAACACGACCGTACTTATATATAGTACATTTAGCATATAGGACTAGCACCAAGTATGACAAGCAATTACAAAAAATAACCACCAGTGAGAATGAAAACACACAAACTCTTACTTAAACGTACAATTAAAACAAAACATCAGTTGGTCATCCACCTATTAGTTCCACCACCACAAGCAAAGCTCTCATTACAGTTCACAGAAAGAATGCTATAAAACACCAGAACAACACCATCACCATGACAGTGAGAACAAACAAGCAAAATGCTCTCCAACAAACACCACCAAACGTGCCAAAGTTCAGCGCACAGAAGTCTTACCCAGAGCTGATCAGATACTGCAAATTCATCTATAATCCCATTACCCTGGAAAAGGTGTGTGGTAAACACAAGACATGAAAATGCACATTCTGAAGAAATAGATCAAGGTAAAAAAAAACCTAACACAGACAACATAACCACTGAAAGGAAGACAGTGTCCCCCTTCCTTAGACAAAATCTGGAAGCAGCACAAATCAACCAGAAGTCACTGTCAAAACTCAAAGCTGTTCAAGCTGAGAAAGTGCACCTGATACACATTTCTAATTCAAATGAATTTGTTGTGTTATTCATGTGTTAAAACATCTAAAGTGCATACTACTGGTAAAATAATAAAAAATAGTAATGTGTATATGTAATATAAGTGCAAGATTTTATTTTCCTCTCACGTGCCTATGCATCCAACCAAAACTAAAATGATGAGGTGCAAAACAGTAAGTAATTTTAACAGTAATTTGCTCAGGGGAGGAGGCAGAAAAATAAACACACTAAAAACAATGTGTCAACAATTTTAATTATGAGGTAATGTTTATCTTATGCTGCAACATTTAGTGCTAGAGAACATACTGTAAGTGAACAAGACCCTGTTCATGTTCGGCAAATCTCAAAACCCAATAAGAAAAAAGCCAAACATGAAAATCTCAGGTCATTTGAATATGCTGACATATACTCGAGTACATGAGTGGGATTTTAATAATACAGAAAAGAGGAAGATCCAGTTGAAATGTTTTGTATTGCTTTATTATAGACGCCACCATGCATTACTTACTACATTTACTCAGTATTGATAAATGCCTGTTTATGTTCTCCCAAATTGATTCTAATCCAAGTGGTATTGGGTTCTTAAGCATGACCCTTAACCCACATTGCTTGAATTGTAAGATTGTATCAGTTGTAAGTTGCTCTGGATAAGGGTATCTGCTAAATGCGGTAAATGTAAAATGTAAATTTTTTCCCTCACAAATGATTTTAAGATAAATCATTGGGGACTTTCTGTTGTTGTTTATTGAATTTGCTATTACTCTTCAATATATGTGTGTACACAGCAGTGTAGAGCAGTACATGTTGTGTATATATATTCACACAAAATATATATAAATTATATAGAAAACAGAATTGTAATTATTAAATACTTTGTATTTTCAGGGTGTAATTGGAATCTGAGGGAATTATGCTTTCTATAGGCAATATACATAAATGCTTAATGACATAAATCTAACTGCTCAAAAACTGCCATGTGAATCAAAAACAAATCTCACATTTGTACCCCATTACAAATTATTATTAGTTACCCTGTTTGCTCCAATAAAAGGTCTAATGGGTACCTTCTTCTTGAAAGTCTGCTCCACCTCCCAGAGCTGTGCATGTCTCTCTGAAACGGCCACTTTCACCACATCCTGCTTCTTATTGATTCTGTTTCTCCAGTCCTCTTCACCACTCTTCCTCAGCAGTGCCAGCCTAGAAAAACACACACAAAAGTTTACACGAAGCCATGGATATAATGTTACAGAAACCAAACATGACCAATGTCTTTACAAATGCAGGGCTTGTGAAGATGGCACGAGGTATAAATTAAAGTCTTCACACCTAATGACCAAAGTCTATGTGAATCCCATTCAGCGAAAGATGCTGACAGTTCCTATTTAGCATTTTAATACTTATTGTGTTATTATCCTCCTCTGAACAGATGTCCACTACCTTGTTCAGCTCCAAAACATAATTTTTATTTACAATTATTTATTATACACAACAATCATCTTAAAGTTTCGCAGTCTCAGTCAGGTTCTGGTTTATGTCTGGATTCACCTTCATGGGCTATTTTTCAGCATAACATCCTAGAAGCTTTGATATTGTGTAAACAGTCAACTAATCATTCTGCCAACGGATTAACACTTGTGTGGCTAACACATTGCCTTATATAGAAATGCTCCAAGCTTTGGCTTCTGGTACATTGTATTAAGCTTAGTCTTCAGGCACTGTTAAAGAAAACATAAATCACAGACATGTATTCAAACTACATTATACTAAAAGTCACAACACATTAGAGCATGTGTATTGAAAAAAAAATACTCAAACTATCAGAAATTGTAATATTAGAAAACAACTCCTAACCTCACTGCCATTTACCTGCCAATATAAATGCAAAGAATGCATCTCACCTCTCTTTGATAGATATCTGTTTCGCTGACATGATGTCTGAAAGTTCCTCTGACTCTTCAGTGAAGAAGTCCTGTTCTCTGCTTCTGTCTCTCTCCTCAGAGATAATTCTGCTGGACTCTGGAGAGCGAGGAGTGTGCGTTTGAAATTGTGTGTGCTGAGGGCGAGACGGGCTCCAGTTGGAGGGCTGCGATGCAGCCACCGCTGCTGGAGCTCTCACTAAAACAGTCTGCTCAGGAAGACCTGTTACACAAAAAGCCCCAAGTACAGAAAAACAGAAAGCTGTAAGGACAGCCCCGACAATTCAGATGCACAACAAGCGGATTCACACCGGGGATGGAGTGTGGGGTGATCCTAAACAATAAGTGACAGATTTTCAAACAACATGCATGAGTGAAAGTGTACTGGCACGTACTGGTGTGTAGGTGTGAGATACACACATGCTGTTTGCATATTTAAATGGCAGGAAATGAGCAAACCGCATGCTTATGTTGGAAACAGCACTGTCAGATCAGGAAGTGGCTCATTTGTGACTTTTTCTGCTCAACGGTAGCAGAGAAGGTGGCAAATCAAAACTTAATTGTGCATTTTTATGCAGTTTGCCATGTACCAAATGTGCTAATGTCGTTATTTGCACACTATTAATGTCATTGAATATAGGTTATCAGGCAGGTGTCACTAATAAAATGGTAGTTCATCTAAATTATTTTACATTCATTGTAATTATAATGTGCACGGCACAATTTCCTGTCTCACAGATTAAAGAACAATTTAGGCTTCTGCAGTTTTGTTTATTTATTTGTTCAGTTAAGGTCGCATGAGCGTCATGGTTATTCACGACAGAAGCAAGATTACATTGATGCTAGTCAGACACAGCCGTTGTGGACCAATTGGGTGCAACCAATTCAGAAGACGCTAACTCTACACATATGGAGATCATGATCAGGATTAAATCCAGAATCTCTGGAGCTGTGTGGTGACCATACCACCCCGTGGCTTCTGTAGTGAAATCATTTTATTGAGTTGCATGAAGCTGCATCAGTCATAAAGGGATAAATCAGTACATCAAATTCCATTACATGGTGGTTTTCAGATGTTTTAAGATTTCCAGGCATTTTTATGACTATGTTCTATAAGGCATGTAGACAAAACTAAGCTGTTTCTATCGGTCAACAGTATACTGCTCACAAAAAGTTAAAGTTAAAAAAATGAAATATCGCAATTAAATATCCCATAATTTTTGTGAGCACTATAATATCAATTTACAAAAGTACAAGGGGGGCAGCATGGATCACGCTGTCACCTCAAAACTCCTATATTTTTAATGTGATATATATCAGACATCTGTCTGAACGATTATCGCTCTGAAAACTGTTGCCCATGTGCAAAAGTGGGTGCTTCATGGGACCTGATCATCCAGAAGTAAGCAGGAACAGCACTTTAATGGTCATGTTAAGGAACATGCCTTTGGTTTGTGTCCTCTGTATATTTTCACTTAGCTTTAAAGATGTTTGTTTTCTTTTGCCACTGAGGGAACTTATACTTTCTGGACATAATACAGTACCGTAACAGGTACGATGCAGTAATCTCCTTGCAACTCTGCCATGCCCCCTGCTGTTATTCATCATTCTTCTGATGGTGTACTCATGATCACGAACACCAGCCAATGTGAGAGAGGCCTCTAGTGGCTTTAGAAGCTTTTAGACTTTAGACATTTACCTTGAATCTCATTGGAACAAACTATGCTCTTAAAATCTTGTTACTCCTGGAATCTGGAGATTTTTTTTTCCACTGGCAAACAAGCTGTCTGACTTTGGATTGGTAAGGTCCAAAGTTTTTAGAGATGTTTCTGCAAACCATTCCAACCAGATGGGCAACAGGAATATTTTCTGAGGTCCTCAGAAATCACCTTTGTTTGTGCCATTATTCAATTTTTACAACATGTTGTGAAGATCAAACTTTTATAGATCCCGGTTTCATAAACACAGCACTCACTGTTGATTGTCATTCCATGGACTGGAAACAAACTTCAAATTCAAATTAACTGCTAGTCTTAAAGATTCACATATCTACTATTAGGGCTTCTTTATGTCATATTTAAGCAGAAAAACGGTTCATAAACATTTAAAGCACCACTTTTTCTGTCATTTTGCATATACCTGTTGTGCCAATTAGCTCAGAGAGAAGCAGAACTGTTTGAAAGTCATATTACCTGATATGGCCGATATGGACATCTGATATCCGTCTGTCTCCTGGACATCACATATTGCTGGCTCTTTGGCATGTCCTCTCTGTTGTTCCCACTCTCCATCTCGCTGCTTCACGCTCGACAAAGAAAGGAATTTCTGGTTTCCTGTATCCAGACTGTGCTCTAGTCTCTCGGCTACATACACTTCAGAGGGGTTGTCAGGAAAAGGTTGTGACTGGTGCAAAGATGTTACTTCTATTTCGCTGTGGGACTTGTTGGTTGCGGTGAGATGGATGTCACCCGCATGCCTTGAAGAGACTGTAGTAGACCCACCACCAGTGGAGATGGTGTTTAACTGACAAGCACCTCCAACCTGCATTCAGGAAAGAGGAAGGAGAAAAAAGGTCAGGTAGGGACAAATAGAAAGAGAATGTGAATTTGAGAAAAGAATGCAAAATAAACATTTGGTCACTACTGAAGAACACTGTCATATTAAGTCAAAGTACAGAGGTTTCACAATATTCTAAACCACAATTACACAATGACAAGTAGCACAAGACGCACCCACACATGCATCTCAAGTTGCTAATTACAGTGACATTCATATAATTAAGTACAATTCTAAACACAAAAATATTTATACCAAACATTTACTGCCATGACATATACTGCTCATCTCCACAAACTAGTTGACCTGATAATGACTTTAAAATAAGTAATAACTATTCTGAAACAGAAGGTTACATATTTGTTTACATCTTTATAGGTGAATTCATAAGATTATGTAGACTAGTGTTTAAAATACATCTTTATCAAAAGTACTGATGATTTATCTTGGTAAAGTTAGTCAATAATTGGTGTGAGGCATTTAGAATTTAAGACCATAGTCGATATGGCCCTTATTTTGATATAAGGTAATGAACCTACTGAATCCACACACTATACCACCATATACATTAGCTATTGTAATGACACATGTACCAGTTCATCATCTGGTGCAAAAAGTTTTATTAAAACACATGGCATCAGCATGAACAGACTGATTGGTGAACAACATCTGGCTGGTGCTGTGCTCCTTATATCACATATGGCATTGTGCACTTTAAAATATGGTGTTTGAGAAGCCAGAAATCATGCGTCTCTAGCTGTCAGTGGTTTTTTATTTATTTATTTTTTATTTTTTTATTTTAAATGTGCCTCTGATAACCAAAAGAAAATTCAACGTCAGGCTTGCATTCCTGGTATATGACATGAGAGCATGTTTGCAATATCTGAATTCAAGCAAATGAATAAGTCCCATGTTACTTCAGAGACTTCACTAGCAGTAATAAGAACTATGATATATAATTCTAAAATATTCTAATGTAAAGAAGTAGCTGGTCAAATGACGAGTCGTCTAGACTAAGTTAATGCTTTATATATACAAAAATAAAGTTATCACAATGCAAAGACTTTTTTGTCACTTTTCCTTCACACACAAATCAAGTGCTAACATTCATGCAGATGTCATTTGGAATCATGCCCTTCGTTCAGCAATTTAGCACTATAGACAAAATTCAGTTCCGTAATCGGGAATAGCTTTCCGTTTTTGCCAATGGTCACCCAGCTAAATATCCATGCATAAGTAATTATAAGAGACCATCGAGACTATAAGGAAGAATCTGGTTTTATGACACGGACTTCTGACACTGAACAAACATGCTTTTATCTTTGTAGAAAAACAAGTTTTGGTTGGTTTGGTTTGCGTAAGACATTAAAACATTGTATAACTCTGCTAAATGCATTTACAGGTATGTGCCATTTAACTTCCACCCGAAAAGAATGTTTATTTGCTTTAATGTCCAAGGTGTTATGAAACACGAAAAAGAAATCTCCTAAGTGCATCTCATATACATATATTTTTAGGGTTCAATAAAAGAATGTATATATATCTATATATATAATTTGTCATTTGTCTATATTTGTCATTTGTCTCAATGAAAGAAACTACTATGAAAACTACTTAAAATTTTATAAACGATACAAGAAAACAAAGTACTGTACTGTACTATACAGTACTATGCTAAATGTGTTTTAATTAATAACATAGCATAGCATAAAAGGAAAGTATCTAAAATGGTAATATTCCCGCTTAATGTCCAGTCAACAACCGGCCAACGTCCTTTTTACAGATCATATTGCAGACGTTTAACGGCGCACACCTGTATTACATAGCATAACACTAAAGCATAGCAGCACACAACAGCTAGAAATATGAGCTGTGGGTTTTACTGCGAGCTGAGTAAAACACTAAAGCAGATTTAGCATGTAGAGCAGAACCACATAGTGCTCTCACATGTTCCAACTCATCTGACCACTGCGATGCCTCCTCATCAAGTTCAGAATCCAAGTCAGCCTGTATTAAAGAGAAGCATCAAGCAACTGTACATGTGGCTAAGAGTAAATGGAAAAAAAACAGTTTGTTAAAAAATATACTTTCTAGAGGCTTAGTGGCACAAAAAGCAATCAAACCAAAAACAAGTACCGAATTCATCTGATAGACTAGTTGACCTTGATCGGCCTTGTAAGGAGTTCTAGGAAGAAGGATCACTGGGGGCTCATTGCTCTTTTATTAGAAACCACAGACTGACTTTCCACTGACAGTACACATTCAGCCACAGCAATGACTAACACAACTGGCTTTCCAAAATCTTTATTTCTTACCGTAGTGTGTCTTTACGCAAACACCACTTAATCGAAAATTTACACAACATATAATTCTATTAAACCCTCCATATAAGTAGAGCAACACAAGAACAGTTCTTTTGGCTTACTATATTTAGCCTGCAGAATGACCTGTAGAACAGAAGACCTTCCTCTGCTATATAAAGGCAAGGCCCTGTTTATACCATAAATAGTGTATTTTCTATCTGTATGTACTCTGACCAGATTTTAATTATACTGCTCACAAAAAATATGTACTTAGTTATAAATATATGATTTTATTTGCAGCAAGTATATCGGTATATATATATATATAGACCTGCTTTGTAGTCTTTTGATTTTGCTTAGATATAAAACCTTAAATATAAACCAAGCACAAGTCTGCTATTAGGATTTTTTTTCAGTACAATGTTTCCAGTATGACCTAAATATGCCACACAGATCATCAGCTTTTAAAATAATAATTATTGTTTTCTCAAAATTATCTTTTAACGACCGTAGGGTTTCCTTATAAAGGTATGTGCACCGTTGAACAAAAAAAACCCACTTGAAACTTAAATTTAATGGATAATTGTGTATACATGTAAGCAGTCCATAAGTATCCCGGGGTGGGTTAATGCATTGAAGGCACATCTACAGGACTGCATTACACTATTAATTGGGCACTGGCTCAGACAGTTATGTACATCAGTAAACCATATTTGACAATTGAAACTAAGGGTTAAAGCTGTTTTATATATTGCCAGAATACAAAGCATATACAATATGCACATTAAAAAAACGTGTAAACAGTACTTTACTTAGGAAGCCATTTTGCAAGTCATTTGTAAAAAGCTACCTGGTACCCTAACCCTAGTAACCTCCCACCTCCCACTAATTAACTCGTTTTATTTCCAATATTGGAGTTTGCATGTTCTCCTCATGTCTGCGTGGATTTACACTGGGTTATCTGGTTTCCTCCAACATTTCAAAGACGTTAGCTTAACTGGTCACTCAACTGGCCCAGAATTAATGCATTTGACTAGTTTTAGTAACCTTGCTCCTGTCTTGAATAGCCATCAGTGCTGATAAGACATTAAAGAAACAAATAAGCAATTCAATTAATTGAACGTTTTTCACATACATCAATACAGTATTTTGTCAGAATAAAAACACTCAATCGTACATTTATTAGAATTTGCTTAGCATTATTTTCCAACAGCAAGAACTTTTTGAGTCTTCCAGTTGTTGAAGCAAATCTCTGAGGTGTGATTTGGGTCATTGTTTGTAACAAACATGTTGTATTAAATAACAAAAGTCGCACAAGTCAAGTGCACCCTATCAAGAAGCTGCATTAAATGCACACGAAGCCCCAAAGACCAGGTCACAGGTAAAACAAGTTTAGTCCTTGAATATATGACAAGGTCTTACTAAACCATGACTACACCAATTAGATGCATCCTCTAACAAACCAGTGTCTAAAGGAATAAATTATTCTCATACCTGCTCCGTTTCTCCAGGAATAATTGGTTGGGTCTGATAGCGGGCGTTGCTACGGCGTGCCCGTGTGTCCCTGTGCCGGTTGTGACTGGATTGCTGGGTGAGTCGATTAAAGATCGCCATTTTCTGAGCCAGACTGAGTGTGTACACATCTGGTTCCTCCTGACTGTCTTCAGTGTGGAGAGTCCGCTCAGCTTCCGCCGTTTCCTGAAGTGACCTGGCCTCCCTTGCTTGCTCCCTTACCACAGAGCTGAACAAGGATGTACAGCCCAGAGGGGAGGTAATGGGAAAAATGGAGAACAGGAAGGCAAGATAAGATATTATTTTTTAAATAATATTTTTAAATATATTATATTTAACAGATCTAAAGCCAGGTATGTAAGTATTTGGGCCGTGACGATTCTTGTAGTGTTGCATCCATAAAGCACCAAGATGTATTTGATATGAAGAAGTTATGATGGGACTAAAGCTTAGAGTTCAACATCAAGTATAATACATCACTCACAAAAATTGGTGCTATTCAATACAGTCTATTATTTTCATTTTGAAATATCCCCCAATTTGTGTGAGCGGTATACTTGGAAACAAGTCAGTCAAGAATCTTAGAACATCATCGTAGTTCCCCTTCCACAAGATGCTTTATCAGACATTCACTGCACCTACATTCCATTGCTGCTTGTTAACGTTTCTTTCCGGATTGCAGTTTTGTATTCAGCAAGCAAAAAGCATGCTCAATTGGGTTTTTTTGCAGTATATTTTAGGTCATCAATTTGCATTGTAAAGCACCGTCAACTCAATTATGCGGCACAGAATTGAATTTACGCACTTAATTTGTGTCTCAATTCTCTTCTCTAACAGTTATTCAAATACAAGGTATATCAATCTATCCAAGCAATATTGTTGCAGAACTGGAAAGCCTTTGCTTTTAGATGTTTTTTAGGAAAGTTTAATCTGGCCTCTCTTATAACCAGTGCTTTGCATTTTAATGTAAAGTACATTTACATTCATGAAGATGCCGTTTGGCAATAAACATTGGTAATGACATGCCTGGCTCCCTGGGTGTTCTTGGCTTGGCAAGATGTTTTGAAGGGCTTTTTATCAACAATAAAAAGTATTCTGCAATCATCTACTTTAGACAGCTTCTGTGGTTGTTCTGACCATTTGTTAACGATATGCTTTTCAGTACATTCCTTTTAAGGTTGTACCAAACTAAGCTTGAAGAGCTACCATATTATGCATTTGAAATAACCTTTTTTAATGATTAAATTATTAGGGAAATGTCAAACTAAGATATATTACTGCTTATCAGACAATAGAAAATGGTTGTTATTCCTAAATGTGTAATACAATTATTTTGAAAGCTGAAAGTCTAGGCTGAAATCCCATCTTTACAACTTCATTTCAAATCTATCATGGTGGTGTTTATAGGCAAAATTGCAAATAATTATCACTGTGCAGATACTTGATCCTGACTAGACATGTTCAATGTACACCAATTGCCAGTTTCTTTTTTTTAGGTATACCAACCCTATACTTGCTCTCACTGACCAATTTATCAGGTATTCCTACTGTACTGTATGGGTTCAATTTGTACATAAAGCCGCTAAACCTTCCAACTAAACATTCCAACTTAATTTACACAATTTGGCGCATACTTGTATCTGAAAATGGGTTTAATGGCTTTCTATAATAACAGTATTAGTGAATGGAGGATTTGTAATAACTGCTATACACAAATTTCCAAATTGAAAAATCCTAACAGTGCCAGGACCGACAAGCTATTTGTACAAAATGTACATATGGTGGTGGTACCTGATAATACGGCCAATAAGAAATTAAATTAACCAGACTAATACAGAGTATTAGTTCTACCTGTTGCATGCACTGACTGTGCAGAAAATGAACACAATAATACAGACTTCTGTTAGAAATTCCGTCAAATGATCTACATATACAGCCAGCATACTGTCTCGTTTTCAAACAAACAGAAGAGAAAGCATTTATTCATTTGGATGAATAAATGACCAGTTTTTGTTTTTAAACATTTTCATGGGTGCAATATTTGTTGGTGGAGGTTACATTATTCTCCCCAGTGTGGCAAATGTAATAGCAAGGAGCATGCAGGGCTAATGAAAAACGAGAGTAAAGAGTAAGTTTGGGGTTACCAAAAAGAAACATTTCAGAACTTTAAGCAGCACAGTGACCAAACTTGAGCAGTCATTCATTATCACATAGTAAAGATCTCTTTAGTGACCATTGTCTGCCTGGTTTCTACACCGAATCTCAGAGCAGATTCAATCAGATGCATTATCTTTAAACGGCCACACGAGGGCGCAATGCACCTAAACAGCTTGAATCACTATATAACTTGAATACTTTTGAATACTTTTTTTTTATCCGGAAGCAATTATAAAGTCTTGTGTGGTGTAACCTCAAGTTTGTAAAAGTCACATAACCAAGCATAAACACAACAGCATTGTGTTAACACACGATGTGAAAGAAATATACATTCTAACTGTGAGGTCATACAGCATGTTAGTATGTACGGCAGTGACCATGCCTGGCCTACACAAACATGCACACGTTGTTTTGTGTACATTCTGAAAGACCCCACTCCACCCCCACCCAGTACCTGTGTTGGGTGACTGTGCTGCTGACTACAGTGGGGCTAGGAACACGTGCTATTGAAGAATGAACAGACACAGTCTGTGTCAAGGGACCAGGGCTACTTCCCAGAAAACCCAGGAGAACCAATAGACAGGAAAAAAAGACAGAAGGGTAAGAGAGGAATTAGAAATAATTAAAATCACAATCAATGAGCAAGAATTTTACATTTGAAGAAAAATTACCTTTCACAATCAAAAAGAAATAATGCTGATAAATCCAAACCTGTTATCAATAGTAACCAATAACAATTAGATTACATTTACTTGTGAAAGTACTTTTGACTCTTATGTAAAATGTATATTTGACATGTTTTACAATCATTCATGCTCTTGCGGTTTCCTTTTTTCAGAAGCTGAACCTCAAATGTTGCTGCATGGTCAGAATGGCATTTTATAACCACGTGTATCATAATGAAAGCAATATGGAATGTGAACCAACTTGCTCGTACCAGGGACTCTGTCCATCCACCTTTACAGTATCTCAAAAGTGAGTACACCCCTTACATTTTTGTGACTATTTTATTAAATCTTTTCATGGGACAATACTGACGATATGACACTGTGATACAATGTAAAGTAGTCTGCCTTCAGCTAGTATAAAAGTGTAAATTTAAGTGTAAACCGCTGGCAACCCCAGATTAAAAAAATGTGTGAAAAAAATTGTGCCAATTAGCCATTTTTGCTCCCCAGTATCATGTGACTCAGGTTACAAGGTCTCAGGTGCAATTGGGGAGCTGGTATGTTAGATTTGGCGTTATCGATCTCAATCTTTTATAGCTTAGGTCATCTTTATGTATAGCAGTATGACAAAGTTTAAGTGAAACTGAAAGTGAGCTGCAGCATGCTGGTCGAGACCATACAGCGGTTTAACAGGACAGGTTCCACTCAGAACAGGCTTCGCCACGGTCAACCAATGAAGTTGAGATTATGCAGCAAGCAGACTAAGGACATGGATTACTGATGAGACCAAGATAAAGTTCTTTTCTTCATATGGTGCCAAACGTTTGTGATGTCAACCAGGTGAGGAGTGCAAAGACAAGTGTGTCTTGCCTACAGTTAAGAATGGTGGTGGCAATGTCATGGTTTTGGGCTGCAGCTGCGGGGAACTACAGCCAAGGGAACCATGAATGCCAACATGTACAGTGACATACTGAAACAGAGCATGAGTGGGGCAGCATTGTGGTGCACGTGGTTAGAGGACCCCAGTTTAATCCCAATCATAAACTTGTACGTGGGAGTAATTTAGTTTCCTCTCACGTTCCAAACACATACGCAAGATCAACTGGTCTATATAAATTGCCCCTGTCACAAACAGTATTTCTTTAATATTGTTGTGACACTAAATAAATAAAGAAAACCAGGACATCTAGTCATTCATCTATCTGCATTTACAATTTAAAACAAAGGCTGTATGTGTGAATTCAAGATTTAAATGTACAATCAAACCGTTTTATTATTTAGTGTGAGTGACAACAGTAATTTCTTGCTTAAAATCACTGGCCACATAGTACTATACTGCAATAGAACACACACTTGAGAAAACCAACTTTTATATATTACAACACAGGCTACAATAAAGTATTAACCATACAGAAGCAGACAAGTACACAGCCAGAAATAGAAAGTGATACAGAGAGAGACAGAAAAGTAGTGGAAGACAGAGAAGCACAGGGAAAGAGAAAGAGAGAAAGAGAGAGAGAGAGAGAGAGAGAGAGAGAGAGAGAGAGAGAGAGAGAGAGAGAGAGAGAGAGA
>JAVSBV010148406.1:0-15535 GCA_033117975.1 Parotocinclus spilosoma | reverse complement strand
TGGCATCAAAGAGGAACTGGGCGTAACGAGGTGTGTGTGTGTGGGGGGGGGGGGGGCATCACAAAATAAACGGCTCAATAGTAATTATATATAAAGCTACTATATATAAAGGAAGATATTTATTAACTTTATGTTTGATTTTAATTAAAAAGTTTAGCTTTCTAGAAAAGAGTAAAGGTGCCAAAATAAAAAAAAGGGAGGAGGGGGGGGTTATAATTAAATAAAGATTTAAACCACTGTGTTGTTTTTACTTGTTTAGGGGCTCCAAGGAAAAAAATGGATAGGAAAAACTGATTTCGGTTGGGTAAAACCTGGACCGGATTATCAAAATAAAAAATAAAAAAGTGGATCCGGATTTCGGTTGGATAAAACCTGGACTGAATTCTAAAAAAAAAAAATTGGATCCGAATTTTGGTTGGGTAAAACCTGGACCGGATTATCAAAATAAAAGTGGACCTGGATTTGAGTTAGGTAAAGCCTGGACCGGATTGTTAAAAAAAAAAAGTGGACCTGGATTTTGGTTAAACAAAACCTGGACCGGATTATTAAAAAAAAATTGGATCCGGATTATTTAAAGAAAAGTGGATCTGGATTTTGGTTGGGTATAACCTGGACCGGATTATTTTAAGAAATGGACCTGGATTTCTGTCCGGACCGGATTATTTTAAAAAATTGGATCCGGATTTTGGTTAAACAAAACCTGGACCGCATTATTTTTAAAAAGTGTATCCAGATTTTGGTTGAGTAAAACCTGAACCGGATTATTAAAAAAAATTTACCTGGATTTCGGTTTCATAAAACCTGAACCGGATTATTTAAAGAAAAGTGGATCTGGATTTTGGTTGGGTAAAACCTGAACCGGATTATTTAAAGAAAAGTGGATCCGTATTTGTTGGGTAAAACCTGGACTGGATTCTAAAAAAAAAAAGTGGACCTGGATTTCAGTTAAGTAAAACTTTGACCGGATTATTAAAAAAAAAGTGGATCCGAATTTCGATTGGGTAAAACCTGAATTTGATCTTTTTTTTTTTAGGTTTTGAAACTGATTCTGTGGTAGCCTAGTGGTTAAAGTACTGGACTATGGACCAGAAGGTCCAGGGTTCAAATCCCCTTAATGCACAATAGCTTGGATTGTAAGACTGTATGTACGTCACTCTGGATAAGGGCTACTAAATGTAAATCTGATCTGACATATCCAAGTTCATTTGCATGTTCTCCCCGTTCCTTTCTCATCAAATCTCTTCAAATCTTGCCCTGGATCCCTAACACTTTCTAAGGCTTTCACAAAACAAGCTTTACATCCCCGGACTGAACCACTTTTCTCATCTGAGCACGTTCTAATCTCATCTCCGGGGTGTGAGGTCAGGGAGGGTCACACACTGCTGCTCCATCGTCCTCCTGACGTGTTCGGAGAAGGCTTCGATTTGAAACCACAAGCTTTCATCACCCGTGTACACACCTGCAGAGACGTCAGTGGAATTTTAGCACGTGATCGTGACCCGGGGCCGGGCCGGGGCCGGGGCCGGGGCCGGGGCCGGGGCCGGAGGTGTTTACTCATGGCTTTGGGTTTCTGGGTGTGTTTCTTATCAGAACACTCTTATCAGTCTCGGTCTGACTGACTGGTCGCTGTTTTACCACTCTTACTGTCGGACGTACAAAGAGTTTTATTGATTTACTAGACACAAATTTGCAAACATTACCGTTTTAAGCTCTTACAAAAACAGTAAATCATCCGGAAAGGAGCAGAAAACGGAACGTACGGCGAGGGTCGCCCGATTAAAAAATGAATAAAATATGTTGTATTAAAGTTTTAGAATAAAGTTTTTATATTTTTTTTAACAAACTGTAACACAAGTGTGGCAAGAAAGAACAGGGGTTTGTGTCCAAATACTTTTGGGGTGTGTGTGCGTGTGTGTGTGTGTGTGTGTGTGTTTTCCATTTGACCTAAACAGTTTTATGTTCCTATTTCTCATTTTATCTTCATTTTGCTTTTAATTTTTTTCTATTCCTGTTTCTCTTCCTTTCTTTCCCCTTTTCTTTGTATTTATTTACATTCTTTGTTTACTTCTGTTCTTTTTTTGAATAATTATTTTTCCTATTATTTTTTTCTCCTTAATATTTTTAAGTTCTATTTTTTCTCTTTAAAATTGTCTTTATTTACCAACCTTTTTCCTTTCAATAATTTTCTCTTTTATAATTAATTGACTTTTTTGTGTCTGTTTTTGTAGTGTTTTTTTTGGCATATTTTCTTTTATATTATTTTTTTCTATAAAAACACCTCGACACCCCAAAGTTCAAAGTCAGGTTTATTTTTTATAGCATTTTTTACAGAGTGTTTTCCATTTTTCCTTCTTTTCCGTTTTATTTTGCTATTTCTCATTTTATTTTCATTTTCCTTAATATTTTTTTTTGTTCCTGTTTCTCTTACTTTCTGTGCCCCTTCTTTGTTTTTTTTTTTACTTCTGTTTTTTTTAAATAATTATTTTTCTTACTATTTTTTTCTCCTTAATATTTTCGAGTTCTATTTTTCCCCTTTAAAATTATTTATTTACCAACCTTTTTCCTTTCAATAATTTTCTCTTTTATTATTAATTAACTTTTTTTGTGTCTGTTTTTTTTAATATTTATTTATTTATTTTTTGCATATTTGTTTTTAGATTATTTTTCCTATAAAAACACCTTAACACAGTCAGGTTTATTTTTTATAGCATTTTTTACAGAATGTTTTCCATTTTTCCTCATTTTCCATTTTATTTTGCTATTTCTCATTTTATTTTAATTTTGCTTTTATTTATTTTTTGTTCCTGTTTCTCTTCTTTTCTTTCCCCCTTTCCTTGTATTTATTTACATTCTTTGTTTACTTCTGTTCTTTAAAAAAAAAAAAGGTTTTACTTTTTCTCTTTAAAATTGTCTTTATTTACCTTTTTCCTTTCAATAATTTTTTATTTTATCATTAATTGACTTTTTTTGTTGTTTTTTTTTTGCATTTTTTGTTTTATATTATTTTTCCTATAAAAACTTCAACAGTTCAAAGTCAGGTTTATTTTTTATAGCATTTTTTACAGTGTGTTTTCCATTCTTCCTCCTATTCTTTTTTGCTATTTCTCTTATTCGTTTTATTTACATTCTTTGTTTTCTTATGTTCTTTTCTTTTTTAATAATTATTTCACTTATTATTATTATTATTTTATCCCTAATATTTTCTGTTCTATTTTTTACTCTTTAAAATTCTTTATTTTCCAACCTTTTTCCTTTCAATAATTTTCTCTTTTATTATTAATCGTTTTTTTTGTTGCATATTTTCTTTTATATTATTTGGCCTATAAAAACACCTCAACACCCCAAAGTTTAAAGTCAGGTTTATTTTTTATAGCATTTTTTACATTTACATGTTTTCCATTTTACCTCCTCAACAGTTTTATTTTATAATTAGTATTATTTCATTTTAACTTAATTTTTGTCTATTCCTCTTATTCCCTTTATTTACATTCTTTGTTTTCTTCTTTTAAATAATTTGTTTTCTTCTTTTAAATAATTATTTCTCTTATTATAAGATTTTCTGTTCAATTTAGTCCTCTTTAAAATTCTTTATTTATAATAATAATTTTCTCTTTTAATACGAATTGACTTTTTTGTGTGTCTGTTATTTTTGCATACTTTCCTTTATATTATTTTACATTTTTAATCCTCCCTTAACACCCCAAAGCTCAAAGTCAGGTTTTTTTTTGTTTGTTTTTTTCCAGTGGAACATCTAAGCCCAAAGCTCAAACGGAGTAGGGCGTTAGTGGCAAGGAAAAACCTCCTAACCTGTACATTATGAGCACAAACCTCGGGATAAACTGTTATCATATTACTAAACTGAAGTCAAATAAAAGCCCAGACTCCTGCGATCACATTAAAATAGAATCTTTATTTGAGAAAAGAAAAACAGAAACTAAATCAACATTTCCTTCATTCGCACCGTCGCAATATGAATTAAAATCTCTGTACAATCAAGTCTCAGTAACACAAAAAAACAACAACAAAAAAAAAAAAAAAGAACCCACTCGGGCGAGGTGTAACGGAGGAACGTTACCGTTTATCAGTGTTTCCATGGCGTTTTCACAACCCTGCGTACCATCAAAACATTCAGATATCGATATGTTACAATAAATAGCGTTTCTATTTACAAAAGCTTGAAAATATAAAAAGTGTAATAAAAAAAAAAAAATCCACGAGCTGTACGGACGGGTATTTACACAGGCGTTATTTACACACACACACACACACACACACACACACACGTCAGGTTATTCATTCAGCCGTTCACTTGTTGTAAGCAATAGTTTAACATGATTTCGACTTGTTCCAAACCCTGAGGCTACACCTGACTTAAGGCAACGTCGTCTCCTTCAGCCTTTAGAACGAAAACCTTCATACGAACCCCTAACTTTTCCGTAACTGCCTTCAACAGGAGGTAACAAAGTGCAAAAGTGTTTAGCCATGCCTTTTCTCCCTGAACAGCCGTCTTGTAACGCTCACCGCTCGGCCATCTAGTTCTGTTCGGCTCCTACAGATGTTTGTAGTTTCCGTTCTTAAATGACTACAACACAAAAACACGACATCATATAAATACGGATTATATGTAGTGCAAGCCGGAGAAACGGGCATTAGATAAATAACTGTTCTTTTTCAAAAAAAAAAAAAAATCAACATTCATAACCTTGTTTTGTTATAAGATGCAGCATGTGAGGTTTAGTGGTTTTTGGCGGCCTCTCTGGTGGCAAAGCGGTACTGCACAACAGTGATGATAGTGATTGATTTATTAAATGCATTATCATAAATAACGTTTTTGGTGTCGGTGCTTATTGTTATTGGTTTTAATCAGCTTTCAATTTGTGTCGGACACAACCTGAACGTGTCACTGCACGTTGAATTAAAAATGCGACCAAAAGTGACACGCGGGCGTTTGTTTAGGCCGTTTCTGCCTAGTGTTTATGTAATATATTTATGTATATTTAATACGCTCCGTTTGGGTCGTGCATAGATTAAGAACCATGCCTAGGCCATGCCGTCCCTAGACAGGACGTAAAAAGTTGTTCCCCAAATATTTGCTTCATGTTCTGGATTCTTGCTTCTCATCGGCGTCGTACGTCAGCAGGCTCGACTTCAAGCGGCGTTTGTTGGCGTCCCGGACAGGGGGACGTCACGCAATGTCCTCCTCGTCGTCCAGACTCAACATCTGGTGCTGAGAGAGAGAAAGAGACGCGTCATAAACGAGTTGAACTAAACTAAAAGACTAAAAGACGGTCGATCTTACCGATGGGTACGTGTATCCGTCTTGGCTGGGGCTCCTGCAGATGTGCACCTGGTCCTCGGTGGTTTTTTGGTAGACGGGGTTATCGAAGTGGATGGTGTTGGTGTTCTTCAGCCTCCAGTGGCGCCACAGCATCACCCCGCCGAACGCGCTCAAGCAAATCACGGCTAGGGAACGACACGGAGGGGGTTAACACGAAAACATCGATCCACCAGGGGTGCACAAACTTTCACATTAACATCTATCCATGTTGCAGAGGTTTCCTAATTTTATTCTCGGAACCCCCAAACCTGCACACGCAAGTAAAAGTCACTTACGAATACTAGAAAATATTTTAAAACTGACACGAAAAAATGCTTGTATTAAATTTAAAAAAAGGTTTTTTTAAAAAATATTTTCCTTAGTCATATTTCTTTAAAAAAAAGAAAAAAAACTTTTTGTGCCTAATTTGAGCCCTAAATTACTCAATGAGTGAGGGTGAGCAAAGTAATTAAAAAAAAAATAAAAAAAATAAAAATTAAAATGAATGGTACACTTTCCGTAGAAAAAAATCCTTGGGAAAATACTAATTAAAAAAAGATTAATTGCCTTAATATAAGACCATTTCACATTGTGTTGGCCATAAATAATAGAAATAATATTTATATATTTTTTTGTATGATATACCTTTTTATACAGGCATCAATTTTAAGTATATACATATATTATTATTATTTATTTATTCATTTATTTTTCCCAGTTAGTGCATTCATTTGGGATGATGGGATCCATGGTGCTATTGGTTTTTGCACTTATTAACTTAAAAAAAATGGGTTCATTTTCTATTTTTATAGTTTATAAATGAAAATTTGCAGACGGGAGCATTATTTAAGTTAAATGAGCTTGATTAAAGCCTGGTAACGGAAGTGTTTCTGTTTTTAAGCAGTGATTAATTAAGATTAAAATGAATTAAATTAAATTTGAGCCGTGGTAGAGTTTACACACCGATAGGGAGGATGATGTAGAGGGCGACGTGGTGCTGCGACGGACTGCTGACGGCGATGGAGACATGATTGGAATCTACAGAAGAAAAACAAAACACATGAAACGAAAGGACCACAAATGAACGTTTCAAACACCGAAGCCGATCGTAAACACGTGGCTTACCGTCAGGATTCTTCTCGGTTTTGCCGTCTTCCTGAGGGACGACCCTCCGACCCGCTCCGCCCGCCCCGGTTGTTGGTCCTTGCGTGGTTGTGGTTGTGGTTTGTGGAACCATTGCTGTAGGAAATGAAAAGTTGTGCGATCATTACACAATGCTGAATCTCCAGGGTTTCAAAACAAACTAAATTAGGGCGAACGTTGGCCCGGTCGGAGATGCCACACATACCCGTCACACACTTCCTCATATCAGGGGCCAGGGTCATGTGATCGGGACAGGCGCAGGTGTATTTCGGCGAGCGCCGGTTCACCTGTGGCGCGGGAAGACACAGGTACTCGCATCCGCCGTTCAGCAGGTTTCCTTCCTCACACCAGTTCGTACCTGCGCAAGCAAACGACGTCATCATCGGTAATAAATAAATACGGTTTCCTTATTTATTTATAAATACAATTTCCTGTTTTATTACTGTTTAAAATGTCAGTAATTATTATATTCTAATTTTTTTTTATTAATAATGCCCTCTTCAGCGGTAATTCTACTTTTCTGTTTCATTAATAATGACTATTTATTGATTTATTAATTATTGCAATTTTAAATGTTATTAATAATTATAATTTCCTTCTTTATGAATAATCACACATTTTTGTTTTATTATTTATTCATTAATATTTTCCTTTTTTATTAAATGACCATCATCACCATGTCCATCATTATTAATAATGACAATTTCCTTATTTATTAATAATTACAATTTTATACTTAATAAATAATAAAACATTTATGTGTAAGTGATCATTACAATTTTATAATTAATAAAGAATTACAATTTTATATATAAGAAATAATAAAAATTTTATACATAAGAAATAATTACAATTTTAAACTTAATAAATAATTACAATTTTATTTATAAGTAATAATTTAAATTTTATACTTAATAAATAATTACAATTTTATATATAAATAATAATTACAATTTTATATTTAATAAATAATAATTTTATAAATAAGTAATAATTACGATTCTATACTTAATAAATGATTACAATTTTAAATATAAGTAATAATTAAAATTTTATATTTAATAAATAATATTTTTTAAATTGATTAATAATTACAATTTTACAATTAATAAATAATTACAATTTTATATTAAATAAATTATTACAATTTCCTTCTTTATTAATAATCACCACTTTATACTTAATAAATAATTTTTTCAAAGTATATACAAGTAATAAATACAATTTAATATTTAATAGATAATTTCCTTCTTCATTAATAATTACCATTTTATACTTCATTAACAATTGCAATTTCTTTATTTATTAATAATAACTATTGACTTAGCTTTTTCAATTAATAACTAAAATGTCCTTCCTTGTAAATATTAAAAATGTTGTGCTTTTCGAATGAATCATTCCCATTTCTTGATTTATTAATAATAACAATAATAATTACTAAGACTTTAATTAATAAATGACATGATTTAATGTGGGGGCACCCCTGGTCTGGGCCATGCATTACCCTGTCACACATCTGGATCAGGAAAGAGAAACATGACTCAAACTCCCCTGTGCAGGGGCCTGATCCAAACCAGCCGTCTTTCATATTACACACACACACACACACACATTCTTTCCAGCATTAAAGGTTTTAGTCCCTGGCACGTTAAAGCCCAGGTTGTGTGTGTGTGTGTGTGTGTGCTTGTGTTTTGTTGCATGGAGACGTAGAGGATAAGTGTGTATGATTGATTTGAATAAACCCTGAGCTAGGGAAATGAAAATGTGTGGATTGTGTTACAGTTACAGTAAGGACGTGGACGAGAATAAAAAGCAGGAACTATTTTTAAAGCTCGAGAGGAAGCTCAGATTGTCTCTTTTCTTTTCTTTTTTTTCCCTGCAGAAGGAAGATTTTATTTCTGTTACCTAGTAATAAATGTTACGGTTTAGCTCAGTCAATCGTTTCTCTTTCTAAAAGCGACGTTTCCGTTTTGTAACTTGTTTCCATTCTCGTACCGTTGGGCTGTTTGAGGTCGTGGGACAGCACCAGGTCCTCCGGAGCCTCCAGGTGCTCTGCCACCCTCGCGATGTCCTTGCCCGTCAGACGGTTGGCCCTCATGATGGTGTTAGTGGATCCGTCCGTCCAAAACACCTTCTCCTGTGGTACGGGGCGCAGAAAAAAAGCCTAATGAGCCCCGAGATTTGCTAAGACATCACCCTTGTGTGAGGCTTCGCCGTTTTTGGGGGACACACTCGCCTCGAACACGGCCAGGGAGATGGGATGCGCCAGCTGTACCGCGTCGATGATGAGCGTGTGCCGCTGGCCGCCGTCGACGCCGATGCTGGAGAGTGTGTGCAGTTTGGAGTCGACCCAGTACAGCCTCTGATTGAGCATGTCTACACACACACACACACGTTAAACAGTATACAGGGTTAAGCTTTATGACCATATATGGGCGTAACCCTCAAACAGAATCCTTTCTATCATTATTTGCAGATGGCAGTGCCACACACTCACCCAGAGTGATGCCATTGGGCCAGGCGATGTTGTCCGTCACCAGAGCTGTACGATCGGCCCCGTTCAGGCCACTCTTTTCGATCCTGGCCGGGTTTCCCCAATCGGTCCAGTACATGAAGCTACGGACGAAAGAAAAAAGAAAAAAAAAATGTACTTCACCTAATAAACCTTTTTTATCTGTCTTTATTACAAACTGTAAACAAAGTTACAGGCTAGGGTTGTAACCCGGTCCAAAGTCTGCACATAATTTGCATACCGAATTAAATAACATTCAATATTAAAAAATAACACTGTAAAACAAACCAATAGGTCTATAAATAAATAACAAATCAATGAAATAAAATATATCTTCTGTGTTTTATACACATTTTAAACGCTGCACGGCTTACATTTATATTATAACGCATTTTAAAACGCGTTTTGTGCGTAAATTAAACAGGGTGCATAAACTTTTGAGTAAAACCGAGTATACTAATGTATTTACTGACAGTATAAATATAGCAGTCAATTAAAAACCCGAACGCAAACTACTGGATATTTAAAATAAAATAAAATAATTTATAATATTATTTAAATTGAATTAATTACAAAAATAATGTAAAACAGACTAATACATGTATAAATGAATTAATGAATTACAAATAAATGTAATAAAATATATCTTATATAGTGGTTTTTTTTACAGATTTTAAGCACCACACTGCTTACGTTTATATTATAACACATTTTAAAAAATAATTCGACACAGTTTTGGGCATAAATTAAGCAGGGTGCATAAACTTTTGAGTAAAACCGAGTATACTAATGTATTTACTGACAATAGAAATATAGCAAGCCGTAACGCACGCTGCTGGACATGTGAATTAAAATACATAAATTGAAATTAAATTAAAAAAAAATGTAAAAACAGACTAATAATTATGTAAATGAAATACAAATAAATAAAATAAAATATATCTTTCGTGTTTTTTTACACATTTTAAGCACCGCACGGCTTACTTTTATTTATAAAACATTTAAAAAAATAGCTCTAGGCATTATTGCGCATTTTATTTTGATTAAGAGTGAATATGCTGATATGTTATTCGAAAAAAATATATATATATAGGTTTTCTAGTAGGCTGCAAAAAATTAAATACAACGCATTTTAAATATTGGTAATAACAATAAAAAACAAACCAATAAATCTCTAAATAAATACATTATCAAATAGTAAATACTTGTGTGCCAAAAAAAAAAAAAAATCAAATATATTTTGCGTGTTCGTTACTCGATGAAATTTTAAGCTGACATTAATATTCGAACAGATTTGTAAATATTTCTGAGCATTTAATTTAAACCGCTTAAACGTTTCGTTTACGTTAATTAGATTAAGATATTACAATGGACTGGGGGGTGGGGGGGGGGTTACTGGGGGATTTGAAGAACCCGATTCAGGTCACGACGGACTTAACGAGCTTCTAAGATCAAAGGGTTTAGAAATGCATTGTGGGAATTGTGGCGTTGGGCTCACTTGCGCTCCGGATCCACCACGATGGCCCGTGGCTTCCTCAGCCCGTCCTGGATGAGCGTCTTGCGTTTGGTTCCGTCCTTGGTCGCCACCGAGATGCTCAGGTAGACGCTGTCGGTCCAGTAGATGTTTCCGTGGATCCAGTCCACGGCCAGACCCTCGGGGGCGAAGACGTCGTTGCCGATCAGGGTGACGTGCCGAGAGGAATCGGCAGCTCGGTCCAGGGGGGCGCTGGGAAAGAATGGAAACGTACTCAGAGGTGCGGCCGCGTTTCGTTTGTCTCTGTGCGGCGTCCGCCCCAGGGACCGTTCGCTCACCTGTAGATCTTTTTGTGGAACAGATCGGACCAGAAGACGGTCCCGTCGGACACGTCCGTGTCGATCGCCACCACGTTCTTCAGGCCTGGGATCAGACAGGTGTACTCCCTCTTGTCCAGGGTCATCTTCCGGACATCGTGGCGATTGGCGACGTACAGGTACGGGACGGCGCCTGCAGACGCGGGGGGGGGGCGGCGGATTCAGTACGGCACGGTCTTATCAGACATTAGGAAAAAGATCGGAAGATTCCGGCGGGGAAAGTACCTGATACCGCTTTGCACTCGTTGGTCATGAGGTCCATCTGGTAGCCCTCGTCACACTGGCACTTAAAGCTGCCCGGCAGGTTCACACACACCTGAGAACAGGTGTCGGGGTCGGCACACTCGTCCACGTCTGCAGAGCACGAAGCAGTAGTGCGGTTAAACGTTAGCGCACTGACCGTGGTAGCCCATCCACCTCAAGGTGTGCTACCATAAGGTACCCAAACGAGTGTTTGTTATAACAAATAATGCGATCTAAGTTGGCTTTCGGTACGAGTGGTGCCAATAGTAGGGGCGACAGTGGCAAGGAAAAACTCCCAGAAAAAAAAGAAGGAAGAACCCTTGGGAGGAGCCAAGACTCGAAAAGGGACACGACCTGCTTATTAAATAATTAAAGTTGTAGTAATGGTTCAATTCAACAAATAATACAAATTAAGTCAGTAATTAAATTTAAATAAGTAATAAAATCAAAAAATAAATAACAAAATAGATTTGTGTGGCAATATGGGTCTGTGTCCCAATACTTTTGGACACACGCATGTGTGTGTGTGTGTGTGTGTGTGTGTGTGTGAGACTGAAAGACACTCAATGGATCTGGATTTCATCATGGATTTCAGTTACAGTTTGAATTTTGTCGGTTGAGATTTGAATTTTGTCGGTTGAGATTTGAATTTTGTCGGTTGAGATTCGAATCTAAATCACCTCAGCGCATTCCTACGGGAGCTTTTATTCACACTTAAACGTAAAATCGATCAAAAACCGTACGCGGGATCGACTCCTAAACGCACGCCACAGGGCACGGAGCGATTATCTACGGAACCGGGTTGGAACCGGGTCTCTGCTGTAAACGGTTCAGGATTTACGAACCGCCGAAGAGGAAGGAGAAGAACATACCGTCCAAAATAATAATAATAATAATAATAATAATAATAATAGAAGCTTTGACGGATCGGGACGGTGTTTTTTTTTTTTTTTACCTTCGCAGCGTTTTTGGTCGACCAGGTGGAACCCCAAGGGGCAGCTGCAGTTGTAGCCGATCTTTAAGTCGTTACAGGTGTGTGAGCAGCCGCCGTTGTTATCAAGGCACTCGTTTGTATCTGTTAAGCCACCGAAAAATGAAGACGGGGGTCAGTTGTAAGTTCGGTGTGTGTGTGTGTGTGTGTGTGTGTGTTCGTTTACAGGACCGTGATCCTGACGGACTCACCGCACTCTTTGATGGGCTCGTCACTCCAGTCCCTGCAGTCGCGCCGCTTGTCGCACACTTTGTCGGCGCCGATGCACTCGCCGCTGCGGCACTGGAAGCGGTCCGGACCGTCGCATCTGCTCTCTGCAAAAAAACGGGCTCACTTTTAAAACAAGGCCGCGCTAACAGATGGCTCCCGGTGAGCGCGTTCCGAGTTCGAACCTGCGGCGCAGCCGTTTTCGTCGCTCATGTCTTTGCAGTGGAACTCCCCGTCGCACTGGCGGATCCCGGGGATGCAGGAACCGTCGCCGCACTGGAACTCGTCCGGCCTACAGGAGGGCGCGCCTACGAGGCAAGAAACGTACAGCGGTTAGGTCCGGGGGGGTGCCCTCGGGGGCGGCGGTGCCGTCTCGCCTTCGGGGCCGTACTCACTGCAGTTGGCCTCGTCGGAGCCGTCTGCGCAGTCGGCTCCTCCGTCGCAGAGCCACGCGGCGTGGATGCACTCTCCGTCGGCGCACCGGTACTCCTGGTCCTTGCAGGGACTCGCCGTGGTCCTGTGGCCGCAGGTCTGGGGCCACTCGTCCGAGCCGTCCGAGCAGTCGGCGTCCCCGTCGCAGGCCCACAGCTCCGGCACGCACTTGGTGTCGTTGCACTGGAAGGACCCGGCCAGGCAGGTGGGTTTGGGGCACGAGGCCTCGTCGCTGCCGTCCGAACAGTCGGCGTCCTCGTCGCAGACGAAGGAGGACGAAATGCAGTCGCCGTCGGCGCAGCGGAACTCGTCCGAGGTGCAGTTCTTCACAGCTGAGCGAGAAAGGAAACGGCGCGGTCACGGCGGGGGTTCGAACGCCTGGCAAAACACGCGAGCGCCCAGGGAACGCGACCTACCACAGCCCTGCTCGTCCGCCCCGTTCTCGCAGTCGGCCTTCCCGTCGCAGCGCCACCTGGAGGACACGCACTGGTGCAGCCTGTCGCCGCAGCTGAACTCGGAGTCCAGGCACTTCTTCTCGCCTGGAGAGCACAGGGTTTGGATCCGAATGAAAGAAACCTTCTCTATCGAGATTTTTTATTTTAAATTCAGGGCAAAACTACAAGAAGCGACAGCGCATTCAAGACAGAAGTTTCCACCGCTTATGCCCGGGGGACTCACTGCAGGTGGAAGGGAGCTCGTCGGTCCCGTCTGCGCAGTCGTTCGTGTTGTCGCAGACCCAGCGGGCTGTAATGCAGTTCCCGTTCCCGCACTCAAACTGCTTCTCGTTGCACTTCGCAGCATCTGCAGGGCAAAAAAACAGAGCCATTTCGAGCTGGGCAACGACCCTGGGCCACACTGGACCCTGGCTGGGCCTCGTGTGCCCCGTTACTCAAAACACAACCTAATATTTAAACCTCAAAACCATCCCAATCCCAACATCTTTCGCTACAGATTCTCAATCCATTACCCGTGCTATACGAGGTTGGGCCCTTTCGGCCCTTCCTGGGGCCTCTTTGGTCCCCGTTTGTACCTGGACTCGGTTTCATAGGCTACATCAGTAGGATCTGCCATCCGGTGCGAGGACAGGGGCCCGAAAAGGGCCCAAGGACCAGACGGTGGGAGCCGAAAGTATTGGCCAAGATTGCATTCGAGCAGGTTGCGGAGGCACGTGAAATGGACAAAAATGAACGAAAACGTGGGGGGAAAAAATATAAAACGTGGATTTTCCGTTCCGATCATTTGGAAGTAGATCGACAAAATAATTAGGCAAATTTAGGTGTGGGTGTTCATGCCTAAAAATGTAAACAAGCATTTATTTTTTATTTATGTTTTAAAAAAGGGGGGGTTTTCGGGGCAAACGCTTTTGCGACCGCCATCATAAGTTCTCTTTATCCGTCGTGGCTGCGCCTGAAGTTTCTGAACCTTTAGGGACCCGTTTAACGCCGGGTCGTGTCCGTAGAGCGTTCGAGCGAAAGTTTTGGCACCCCTTCATGCAACTTGAGGCTGTGTGCATAAACGAACGACCATGAAACACGACCCTTTCTAGGGCGTGCTGGAAAAAAAAAAAAAAAAAACGTCCGGCCACCCCTCAGAATTTGGGACGGGCTGTTAACGATCCGGAAATGTTTGAGGCGCTAAAAAAGAGGCTTAATATTTGACAGGGTTCTAAAAGCCTGAACAGGAAGGAGCACGCGCCGCCTTTCGCTTTGACATCCTGCCATAACGGCTTATTCAAACAGGAGGCCGATCGTAAACCCGGTGTGGAGCGACACCGAGAGAGCCATCGGGTTTGGTTTCTAGGCCGTCGCGACCGCATTCCTGCTTCTCTTGTTGCCAGTGACACGCTCAGGCGCCTAAGACAATGGACGTAGGCGGAGTGGAGCCATCGCACCACCGGTGCCTGATTGGGCTCTGAGGATCGTGTGTATGGGTTAAGGTTTGAAGATTGACGAGAGAAAGCAATCCAGGAACTGGGCGAACTCGATCTGAGGCGGACCGACGCCTGGCTGGTGGATTAGTCAGAAGTGTTTCGAAAGGCTCAAAAGTCCAGGATGATGCTGCTGCTCCTTCGTACGGTCTTGCACAAAAAAAAAAAAAAAAAAAACTTGTCTGTTTTTTTGTAAATGGCAGGAAGCAAAGAGACGAGTGAGTCATCTCAAAAAGGGGGCCAAAACTTTCCCATAAGGCACATTTCTGGGTCTGGAGCGACCCGGGCCAAGGGTGCCCCCCGCTAAACTGAACTTTTTAACTCTGCTGTTGATGTTTATCATCATTTTTAATAGGTCACAAAACCGTGTCCTCGATCCCACAGGACTGGTGGAACTGGTTTACGTTTCGGAAATCAGCATCTGATTTGACCAGGGGCGCCAAAACATCTGCACAGTCGAGCCCGAAATATTTACATGGCAAAACAGAGAGAGAGAGAGAAAGAGAGAGAGAGTCTCGTTTATAATTAAATAAACCTCAGTCACAAGCCACGCCCTAAAAATGTGCCCTTTAAACGAGGTCATGTTACCGCAGAGAGGAAATATTAGGCATAAATTTTACAAATTTTATAATTTCAAGGTTTGTTTTTTTTTTATATACAAATACTAAGCGGGTTGAGATCATTTTTTATGATGTTATTATCATATTATTACTATGCTATTACCGCGAATTATGACGCGTTATTTTAGTTATTCATTGTCCTTCAATTTCTTCGTTCATCGAGGACGTTTACTTAATGGGACCACATCGGGACGGGATCGTTTTGGTCCTAATAATCGGCTGGTCCGATTAAACGAACATGCCCTATGTTAGAAGACGGGACGTGCTATGTAACATATTAAATGTTTATTAA
>JAVSBV010148387.1:0-15537 GCA_033117975.1 Parotocinclus spilosoma | reverse complement strand
TTGGATCACCTCCGTGCCTCAAACTATTAGTGACGTCCTGCAAGCTGTGCTTTCTGCAGCTTTGCCCCAACTGACGCTTTGGCGTCCTCTCGCGACAACTTCGCGCGTTGCTCCCATTCGGGGAGCAACCTTGGCGTGCCAACTTATAGTTTCGGTTTTGCTTTGTTAGGAGTCTTAACGTACCGCCCTTTATACCACCTTTTGGTTGTTTTTCATTATTTCCCCATTCTTATTATACGTTGTGGGGTACACCTATCCTGCATATTTGGGTCGAAAATAAAACACCACCCGCTATCGTAACAGGGTTGTGCACGTCTACCACTTAAAAAAATAATTGGATAGAGCTGAGATGGGGATAGTGTTTAAAAAGACTGTTTGTGGAGTTAGTCTGACTGGATTTTTAGACTGTGTGGGTTACAAGATGGATAACAGATAGCGAGACATAGCACAAACTTGTTGAACTAGACTGAATGGCACTCCCACGTGTGATCGGATGTGTATATAGTAGCGCTGATGTCATACTACGGGTTTATAACCCTCAGTTTTAAATTAAAATGTGCTTGATTTGTTTGTTATAATACTGTTTGCATTTTGACAGAACTGTTCTGCTGCATCTCTTTTGTACTAATAGCCAGTGAGTCCATTATTTTTTCGATTTCTCCCCATCCTGTGCTTTTGCTTGTGCCTATCAAGAGCAACTTACAATTGAACAGTGACGAGTTAATGGTCTTGCTAAAGGGCCCAAAAATGGCAGCTTAGAAGAGATAAGATTATAGAATATAATATCTTTAAACACATTAAAATTAGTAGTTCAGTGCCCGAACTGAAATCTAGGAAATGGCTTTCAACTATAATCAGCAATGCCCGAATTGTAATACATTGTGACATTTGTACATTTGGCACATGCCTTCGAAGTTGCATACGAGCAACCTTTTCAAGACAGTTAAGATAACTGGGTTGCTCATTTAGGGCAGCTATTATCCTTGCATGTATCCTATCAGTTAAGATAAATAAAATATTATAAATAAGATCAAGTTAACCAGAATATTATTTCTTAGGGATGTTCTCTGTGAAAGACTGGTATGAGGAAGTGCTAAGGAGTAATGTCTCTGGAAAGTCTTTTATGTAATGTAATTGTTTTTGTGAGTAAGGATGATTATTAATTTGGAAACTAGTGCCTCTAAAATATGAGTATGATAGCTGCACTGTTAAATTCCTGGTTTGTCTAGCATGAAGCTTACACACAGACAATGAAAACTGGTAACCAAATTGACCTGTGCCTGCACTGACTGTGCTTTAATGAAAAAACAAACAAACTCTGGACTGTAAATGTGTTCTGACATCCAAGATTAGTCTCGCCTCCTTTTTGATGAATGGAACACAGGCTTTAGGCACCACCCACCCCCCCTGGTTCGTGCATGCTGTCACTCAAAACATTGTTCCTTTTGAAATCAATGTTAAGTGCAGCTTTTTGTTGAATGCTGAAAATGTCCTTGTGAAGGCAGCTTAAAATAAGCTTAGACCTCAGTCTCATTCAGTGTTAGCCTTCCTGATGACAGGTAAAACTGTCGGTCTCTCATTGATAGAGCTGTCTGAAACATGCTTTTATGTGGGAGCTCACCGTGTGTTTGATTAATTGTTGTTTTTCTCCTGTGGTAAGAGTATAAAAATAGTTTGAGCTATTCATACGAGAAAAAAAGGTTACCAGAAGAGTACCAGTCTCTTTGGAAGGTTGCCTGAAGAACAACAATGGATGTTTTTTCACGTGTTTTTTATTGGACCGAATAATTTCTACATGTTTTCATCTCACCATGTCAACAGGTGGAAAGTTGAAAAAGAATGAGGCACTTGGAGTATTTAATAGTCTTTATCGACTATTTTATGCAAAAATGTATACTAGGGAAGCAGATCAGAAGATCTATTACTTTTTGTTTTACCAGAAGTCTCTAACATAGTCATATTCTGGTTCATCATACAAAAACATAAATAATATCAATTAAGAATGATAAAACATCTGCATGGACAATATCTGACAGAAATCCATCTTTTAAGTAGCCTTTTCTCATGGTGATACGTGCTTGCTGGCAATATCATTCTACATGGCCCTACTCTGGCCCTTTTCTTCTTCCACAGAAGGCTGTAATTGAACAGGTCCAACTGTTTAAATCCCTTACTCCTGTGCATCTCCTTGCCTGCCATTTTGATTTACCCCTTGTTTCCTGGCCTCCTGATTTTTATTGTACTCTTTATCTGGTTTATGGAACCTAGATAATATTAGCATTATTACTTTGTATTTGCACTGTCTGTTGTGTTAGGATGTTAGATTCAGTTTGTTAGGTTTGTCCATGTGTATTAGTACTGTGTGTAAGTGTTAGCCTCTCTATTTACTGTCTTGGTGTTAATATTGTCCTTTAGTCTGTCTGTGTTAATGTTGCTTCAGGCTTGCTAGCATTAGCCTTTAGCTGTCTAGTGCTTGATCAGTTAGCATTAGCCTATTGTCTTTTTATACTAGTGTATAGTGTATTCTATACTATGTCCCCTTGCCTTGGAGTGCTACACATCTGAAGGACTAGGGGGACAAAAGTACCAAGACTGTGGTGGCCTAATGGTTAAGGTACTGGACTGTTGTCCAGACTAAGGTCCAGGGTTCAAATCCCACCTCTGCCAATTGAGCAAGGCCCTTAACCCATAATTGCTTGGATTGTAAGACTATATTAATTGTAATTTGCTTTGAATAAGGGCATCTGCTAAATGTCTGTGAAATGACCATGATTGTCTACATAATAAAATAATACATCTATATAACTTTTCAAATTGTGTATGAATCATACAAATGCATTATTTAAAAAATGTAATGCACATTTGAATGTACAGTACTGTACAAAAGTCTTAGGCCACTATATCATTAGGAAGGGTATTGCTAAAACAGTGGTATAGTGACCATTTATCATTATTTATCTGCCTCTTTGTTCAGATACAACCAGAAATTCCAGAAAATGTATATGAAGTATTAAAAAAATGTGAAAGAACATCATCGGAATAGAGTATTATAGAGCAACGAATCCAAGTTTCAAATTTTCGGATCCAGTCCTCAGAAATGTGTTATATAAGATAAGATAATCCTTTATTAATCCCGCAATGGAGAAATTTGCAATGGTCACTATATTATGATAAAGCAAAACAAAAATGGCCTAAGACTTTTGCACAGTACTGTATAATTTAATATACATTTCCCTTTACATAGGTTAACAGTAAATTATGTGCTCCAGTATGAATACTGCAGCTCAAGTACAATGTGAATAAGGATTAATGTGAACAGTTATTGAAAATCAAATGATCATTTCTTAAACCCTATATTCGTATGCAATTTACGTATGCTAACTGGTAAACACTGCACCACCATAAAAACATTCATATAATAATAACCATTGATGATTGCAGGAAATTAAACCAAAACTTCCAAAATTTCCAAATCAAAATGAGTTGAGCTGACAGCATACTGTAACAAGGCAATAGAGGTATGAGGGATGGTGAGGTTAGTGCATTGATTGTCCTTTTTCAGAAGGACTGAAGGGATCTGACCTTCTACCTTTGAAACCATGATTAATTTAGGGCAATATATGCTAACCAAAAACGCAGTCTAATTTTCTAAAAATGCAATTTCATCTGGAATTATCGGTGGGACCGTGGTGAGTGTGTAGTGAATTGCTTGATAAGATGTGAATAGGGTGTGAATAAAAGTCTTCTACATAAAACAGTCTGTAGCGATTAGTGAATCAGTAAATGGTTAGACATCATGCAGCTGTGACATATGCTTACAGATTTTTGGAAGCAAGGAAAAAATTGACAGTTTGATGTCCGAATTGGTCAAATAAAGAAGTATCCATTATCTAGAGGTTCCACTGTGACTGTCAAGTCATGGGTTCAGTCATGATGTGTTTCAGTCTTTAGATAGATAGCAGTACAGATTTCTCACTTAACCTAGATCCACACAATAAAAGCAAGGCATGCATATTTGAAAGTTGTTCCCTTCATGTCACCATTTTCTGTAGGTCTGACCGTGCTACAGAAGATCCTGGACACTGCAGCAGAAAAAACCTGGCAGGTGACATCCATCAACTTTGACACACTTACAGAGGCAGCATTCCTGAAAGCCATCCAGGACTTGGACAACAAAAAAGAGCACAAGATCATTCTGGATTGTGAGCTGGAGAGACTGAACTCCATACTTAACCTGGTAACATCCCCACATTTTGTTGTTGATGAATAACCTTAAACAATCTTTTTGTGACTGTAGTGATTTTCCTTTTCTGTCAGGAAAAAGGGATACTTTTTTCGCACTTTATTTTTTTAAATAAACCTATGTTTTAAGTCATTTAATTAAACAAAATGTTTTTGTTGTTTAGAAACTTACAAAAAAAATAAGAAGAAATACTGAATACTGAAAAAGTGATTACTGTAGCCATGGATGTATATACTGGGTCTGCATGTTTAGATAGAGGCTATGTGTCAAAGTAACATCCACATAAATGCCAGGTCCCAAGATTACACAGCAGAACATTACCCAGAGTACAACACTGTCATAGTTATTCACTTCACCTGCCAGTGGTTTTAATGTTATGACTGAACAGTGTATCATCTAAATCTAACCACTGTGGGAAATGGTCATGTACAGCTCAAATAAACATTCTAAGGAGACTATATGCTTAACTGTAGCCACAGAAAATGTTGGAACATAATGGAGCTGTCACTACTTTGGTTTTTGGCAGTCATATTGATGCTTGCAGAGTATAATTACCCTAATTAGAAAATATTTAAGCGTTTCAGGATCTTATTCACAGGTGTGCGGCGTCTTGGTACATACGCAATCATCAAGGCCTGTAATTGTCGCTCCCATGGTGACAGATGCCAAATGACACAATCTGTCACATACCTCAGGAGGGATTGAAGATATGTGATTAACTGCTATAAGACAGGATCAATTAGTTTTTGTCTAGGGGGCCTTCTAAAACTTAGGCTATGAACAACAGATTGTGGATCTGTGCATATGAATGCGTAATGTTCCGTTTGTGTCTCACTTTTTAGATTGCAGCACAAAAAAAGAACTTGAAGACCTACCATTTCATACTGGCAAATCTGGTAAGACATTGTCATACCTCATCAGTCTCTGCTATAGGGTGTAACTCATTTCTAGTAAATCAGGAGGGTATGGTCGTACAAATCGATAGCAACTTACAACCCATGATTTCCTTTCCTTAGTTCTCGATCATTTTGCCTAGCAAGAGCATCAGTACTGAGCGCCCATGTTTTTAAATGCAGAACACAATGCAGACAGATTGCTGAATGCATGCTGAGTTTGAGAATTATTATCTCTCCTTCTTGTGGACGGCATTAACTTCAGATGTCTTTTCTCTTGCAGCTGTGGTGGAGATTGCATTGTGTGACTGTGTGTGGGAGCTGGATAGATTGAGACTTGTTTTGGGCTTGGATTTTGGTTACTCTGTTGAACAGCATTTATAGGAAACTTACATTTATTACTTATTGAACTTTAGATTATTGCACAATTCTGTAGCGGTAGTTACTCTGTTTAAACAGTTAAATTATTGACAGATAAATGTAAAATGTAATACATTTAATAAATGTAATTTTAAAAAGATTTTAAGTTAATTCGTTTAGGTTGCCATATAAAGCCTACAGCAATCTGCAGTAAACCTAATTTAGTATAGGTTTTGCAGTACCTTTTTGGGTAATTCTGACTGGAATAATTGTAACCACGCACATTATGACAGCACCAGCAAGTTATGTCCACTACTTGTTTTGGTGTGCTGCGTTATTTCAGTCACATAAGGAGGACATCCACACCAGTATGCTTGAATATCAGCTGAACTTTATCTATTAGGATCATGACTATTTTGTTGATATAACCCTGTGTCTGTTATAAATATAGCCACTAATGCTGATATGACATTACACTGCATAATTCACCACACTGTATATGTTATGCAATATGACAGTCTGATACTTGAAGTTTTTGCCCTAAGCAGAAATGACAAATAACTATGCAGTAGCTGAAGTCAATGGACTATTGAATCACTGAATCAGAAACCATAACAGGAACAACTGCGGATTGGGTTTTAAAATCCAAAGCATTATCAATATTTAAACATCAAACTATAACAGCTTCTGACACCTTTCTCAGTTCTGCAACTTAGAGTACATTATAATGTAAGAACATATTCAGTGTAGACAAAGTACTTTTGCCCCACCACAAAGATATTATTTTGAAAGTAGAAGAGGAAGTTGTTTAGGAGAAGTTGTTTTAGAGTTGTTTTCCTCTCTTAAAGGAAGTTCGGCTTCCATTAAATGGCAGTGGCATATGAAAAACTTTTTAGCTGAGTGCTTAATTGTGTTCAGTGATAATGGAAAATGCATGCACGTATTAACCTATTATAAGAATTTCAGAAATCTTTACAAACTTACTAAAAATAGTAAAACAAAAATTTTGCCTCGACATAAGTATACAACACTTAAAATGTAGGGCCCAAATTGCAAAGTTTTCACTTGAACATATGTGAGATATTTCTACAGCTTGTTTGGAGTCCAGCTTAGTGATAGGATTGTGGGCAGACACAGATATGGAGAAGGCTACAAATCATGCTGCACTTAAGTTTCCCAAGAGCCCATTCTTAAATAGGATAAGATTAAAACAACCAGGACTCTTCCTACAGCTGGCCACCTCACCTAACTAAGTAATCTGGTGAAAATGGTAAAAGAGGTGGTCAAGTACACAATGGTCACCCTGGCTAAGCTTGATGATTCTGTGTGTAAATAGGAGAAACATCCAGAAGGCCAACCATCACTCCAACACAACAAAAATCTGGGCTTTATGGCAAAAAAAAAAAAATTGAGCGCTCTGTTGATGAAGCCCAGACTGGTGGTGTGCTGCAGTGATGGTTGACCTTCTAGAAGTTTCTGCCATTTGAGCACAGAGTCTTTGGAGGTTCTTCCTCACCTCATTTACCAAGGTCTTAATTACTCAGTTTGGTGGGGCAACTAGATATGGAAATCTCAATTTCAAGTGTGATAGCAAAGTGTCTGAATGCTTATATCTAATCCATCCGTTTAAATTAATGTGCAAAAATTGTATAAATTTTTATAAAAATCCTGCTTTCACTTTCATTGTCATTATGGGCTATTGAATGCAGAACGATTGGTGACAACTTGAGTTTTGTTTTATTTTAGCACAAGTCTGCAACATAAAATGGAGAAATAGTTTTTCTGTTTTATACTTGGATTGTAGTGGATATAGCATTATGGGATCTTAATTGATTTTGTTTACAGGGTTTTCTGGACCTGAATTTGACGGAGTTTGCAAAGGGAGGATCTAATGTAACAGGCTTGCAGCTAATGAACTACTCAGATTCCATGGTTAGCAGGACCATAGATGAATGGCTGGAGTTTGACAGCAAAGATCTCAAGAGTCCTAAGAGGAGACTTAAGGTGAAGAACATTTACAACTCACAGATATAGATAATAAACTTAAACACACTCATATATGAAATCATAATGAAATCATTCTGAGACCAGATTTCATACTGTTCCCATCCCTTTTAACATACAGCATAATGTGAAATCAATTATATGTATTATAATATTTATTGTAAGCATTACCATAGCAACAAGAAGTGCATAAGCCCTGTCATAGTGGAATGAGCATAGATATGACAAAATAATTCAATATAAATTGTGTTGAGTGTCTAACCTCCTCTCCCTCAGACACAGCCATTTGTGCCTGTTTGATGCCAGACACTTTACTCAGAAACGGGTCACTACAGTGGTGGGCTACAAAATTGCATCTGTGCCAACCAAGTGCCTTATTTATTATATTAATTTAAATTATGTTCAATCTAATCAATCTAATGCTTACACTAGCGTTTGGCTATTCTAGCTTAGGCAGCATTTACAGAATTTTTTATTGGGTCATGACTTTGGAAAACAGTGCAATAGAAGTGTTATGAATCAGTTTTGGGATTTAAAAGAACCAGCTACAGCCACCTTCTGCCAAAAACGTTGACTGTGCCTTTAACACTAGAAATGCCCATGTTGAAGCAGGTACAGTATCTCTCAAAAGTGAGTACACCCCTTACATTTTCTGAACTATTTTATTATATCTGCTTATTGGACAACACTAAAGATATGATACTTATGATACATAAATATGCATACATTAATATGAAACAATGTTAAGTACTCGGTCTACAGCTTATATAACTGTCAATTTATTGTGATAATAACTCAACACACAGTCATTAATGTCTAAACCACTGGCAACAAAAGTGAGTACAGTGTGTCAATATTTTGTGTGGCTATCATTTTTTTCCAGCACTGTCTTAACTCTTTTAAAGCCACTTATACGTCTTCTTGATGACATCACAGAGTGGGTGGTGAGACCTTGCGCTCCACCACACATGCTCAATTGGGCTTAGGTCTGGAGACATGCTTGGCCAGTCCAGCGCATTTACCCTCAGTTTCTTTAGCAAGGCTTGGTCATCTTATAGGTGTGTTTGAGTCGTTATCGTGTTGGAATACTGCAATGTGGCCCAATTTCTGAAGGGAGGGGATCATGCTTTGCTTCAGTATGCCACAATACATTGGGATACATGGTTCCTTCAATGAACTGTAGCTCTTCAAAACTGGCAGCACTCATGCAGCCCCAAATCATGACATTTGCAACATCATGCTTGACTGTAGGCAAGACAAACTTGTCTTTGTACTTCTCACCTGGATGCTACACAGACTTGACACCATCTGAACAAAAAAAGTTTATCTTGGTCTGATAAGACCACAGGACATTGCAGTTATCCATGTCCCAAGTCTTTAGAAAACTGGGCTTTCTTGTGCATTATCTATAGAAGTGGCTTCCTTCTGGAACTATAAGCTATAATAAAATAGTAACGAAAATGTGAGGGGTGTACTCACTTTTGTGAGATACTGTATGACTCAAATGTGCGTGTAGGGAAAGAAGTTCTAGCTTTTCCTCTTTTTATTGTATTATTTATTGATTTCTCTCTGTGCCTGCGCAGTACACTGGAGCGCTCACCTATGATGGTGTGAGCGTCATGGCAACTGCTTTCCAGAACCTTAGGAAGCAACGCATCGACATCTCTAGGAGGGGGAACGCCGGCGAGTGCCTAGCCAACCCCCCAGCACCATGGGGACAAGGCATTGACATCCAGAGAGCGCTCCAGCAGGTTATATACACATGCCCACAAATACTTTATATTACTGTGATAACTTTACATTGACACAATATGAATGTATATTACACTACCTTTAACCTCAGCAGTACAAAGCAACTGTTTTTTTTTCTTTTGACGTTTTGCAAAAGAACGTTAGAGTGTTTTAATAAGCTGTTTGAATGCATGCCAGATCTTTCTATAGTTGTAGGAACAGTTAGTTCTCACAATGATGTGTAAACCTTTCTCTCTCTCTCTCTCTCTCTCTCTCTCTCTTACACACACACACATGCTTACACTCAGAAATGACAGACAATTTACTCTAATAAATTGTGACCTGTTCTAGGATAATCACGTGAAGCATGTAAGCTTTATCTCGTAAGGCTTACATAATGATTATGTAGATAAAAAGTGAACATCAAGAAACTTATTACTAAGAATGAAATGAACAAACAAAAACATTTTACTATTTACATAAATAAGCACAATGTTAGTGCTTACTCAACTTTTGGGTGTGTTTATTTAGAATAATTATCCACAAAGATCAAATCAAATATTTTCACTAGTGGTGCCAGAAATTTGCCATTATTGTAATTTTAAATGTGACCAGGGCAATCTGGATGCAGCCTGTAAATGAATGTTTACATACTTCCGTGTCTTAATTTTTAATAAATTAAATGAGTAAAGATGTTCCTAGACAAAATACTAAATCTTCATATATCATATGTATTTATTGACAAAACAATAACTACGAAGAAGGAGTTGCTGGAATCCAATGAAACTTTATATGTATGAATGTACTGACGATATACTGTATGTAAGTGCTTGTTAGAGCAAAAAGGATATGTTTATTGGTGAAAACTGTACAGTTAAAAGAAGACTCTAGTTACCCTGTTAGTCCCCTGGTCTAACTTGGATATGATATCTCTGAGCAAGTTTTATGTGTGGTATCCTGCAGCATATTTGCACAAAGATGTTGCATTTGGGTCTTTAGATCCTTATCCATCACACTAGCAGTTGGGGCACTGTGCAAAGCAAAGGCAGGATTGAAGTGCTCACCACGAGGCCTCTATACTGAAACCAATTTCAAAAACCCAAACAAAAATTGGATTTGTTGCTAAAGACAGCATTGTTTCAGTTCACAATACCACAAACGTCTAAGATGATGGTGACTGGCTGCCAGTGGCAAGACACACAAATTCCCTTCTTCTAAACGCCTGGAAACGGTCTGGGCCGAGATAGAGGTGTGTAGTGAAGGTGCCAACTGTGTCTAAATGGAGGATAATTAAACTGTGGGAACTGCTTGTGCTTGTTGGTGGATCAAATGATCTTCTCTACTGGTGGTCAGTCTGGGCTATTCAGAGATCGTTCACTGTGTATGCATGCCTAGATGGTGGGCAGTTCGTCGAAATTACCATCCTGCTTCTCACAGTTCATTGATGCCCCCCTCTCAAAGTTTGTCAACTAAGCAAGACGTCTTTGACTTTTGTTATATGCAGTATCTTCCAAAAGTACAGTACACCCCTCACAATTTTGTAATTATTGTTTGTATAATTAACTTCTGAGTACACCCCTAAGTAAAAATTACCCCCCCACCACCCCCACCAGTATTGTGACTTGCTAGTGTTACAAAGATCTCAGGTAATTTTGTAGGAGGTGTGTTACACTCTCTCATACTGGTTACTGGAAGTTCAACATGGCAGCACATGGCAAAGAACTTGCTGAGGATCTGAAAAAGAGAATTGTTGGTCTACATAAAGATGGCATAGGCTTTAAAAGAAATTGCCAGTACCGTTAAAGTGAGCTGCAGAACGGTGGTCAAGTGCAGACAGCAGCATAACAGGACAGATTCCACTCGGAACAGGCCTCACCATAGTCAACCACAGAAGTTGAGTTTGCATGCCCAGAGGTCAGCTTTTGAAAATAGATGTAGGAGTGCTGCCAGCTTTTCTGCAGAGGTTAAAGGGGTAGGGGGTCAGCCTGCCAGTGCTCAGTCCATACACCTCACACTCTATCAAACTGGTCTGCATGGCTGTCGTCCCAGCAGGAAGCCTCTTCTAAAGATGATGCACAGCAAAGCCAAAGCAAACGGTTTTCTGAAAACAAACAGACTGCAGACGCATGTCCTGTGGTCTGATAAAACCTAGGTGAACTTACAACCCCAATTTAATACACTACAAACACAAAATATGTAATGTTCAAATGAATATATTTTTTTTGTTTTTGCAAAAATTCACTCATTTTGAATTTGATGCCTGCAACACGTTCCAAAGAAGTTGTGACGGGTTGTAAAATGTTTCCCATTTTGGCTTGATGTACAACTTCAGTTGCTCAACAATCAGGGGTCTCTGCTGTTATATTTTGCACTTAATAATGCACCACATTTTTAATGGGAGACAGGTTTGGACTGCAGGCAGGCCAGTCTAGTACCCGCACTCTTTTATTACAAAGCCACGCTGTTGTAACACATGCAGAATGCGGCTTGGCATTGTCTTGCTGAGAAAAGCAGAGATGTCCCCGAAAAAAAGTTGCTCGTATGGTAGCATATGTTGCTCCAAAACCTGTATGTACCTTTCAGCATTAATGGTGCCTTCACAGATGTGCAAGTTACCCATACCATCAGAGATGCTGGCCTTTGAACTTTGAGCTGATAACAATCCGGGTAGTCCTTTTCCTCTTCGGCCCGGAGGACACGACATCCATGATTTCCAAAAACAATTTGAAATGCGGACTCGTCAGCTCACAGGACACTTTTCCACTTTGCGTCAGTCTATCTCAGATAGGCATTTCTGAGTGTTGTTGATATATGGCTTTCACTTTGCATGTTGTAGTTTTAATTTGCACTTGTAGAGGGAGCAACAAACTGTTCACTGACAATGGTTCTCTGAAGTGTTCCTAAGCCCATATGTTAATATCCGTTACAAAATGATGTTGGTTTTTAATGCAGTGCTGCCTGAGGTATTGAAGGTGACAGTAATTCAATGTTGGTTTTCAGCCTTGCCCCTTAGTTGCAGAGATTTCTCCAGTTTTTCTGAATCTTTTGGTGATATTATGGACTATAGATGATGAACTCCCCAAATTATTTGCAATTGCAATTGCATTTCATTGTTAACCGTTGGACTTTTTGCTCATACAGTTATTCACAAAGTGATGAACCTCGTCCCATCCTTGCATTCTTGACTGAGCCATTCAGGGATGCTCCCTTTATATCCAATCATGTTACTCACTTGTCGAATATTTCAAACAGGTGATTTTTGAATGTTCCTCAACTTTCCTAGTCTTTTGTTGCCTCTGTCCCAACTCTTTTGGAATGTGTTGCAGACATCAAATTCGAAATGAGTGAATATTTGCAAAAAAATAAATAAAAAAATTTAACGTTTATCAGTTTGAACATTAAATATATTGTCTTTGTAGTACATTGAATTTAAAATGGGTTAAAAATGATTGAAAAATCTTCGTATGGTTTTACCCAACGTCCCAATTTAATTGGAAATGGGGTTGTATTTGGTTCAGATGGTGTTAAGCGTGTGTGGCGGTAACTAGGTGAGAAGTACAAAGACTATTGATGTATTGCTGACAGTCAAGCATGGTGTTGTAAGTGTCGTGGTTTGGGGCTGCATGAGTGTTACCGGTTGTGGGGAGCTACAGTTCATTGATGGAACTATGTATGCCAAACGTACTGTGACATATCGAAGCAGAGCATGATCCCCTCAGGGACCGAATACAAATACACCTCCAAGATGACCACTACCTTGCTAAATAAGCTGTTGGTAAAGGTGCTGGACTGGCCACGCATGTCTCCAGACCTAAACCTATTGAGCATGTGTGGAAAAGCACAAGGTCTCTTTCATCCACCAGCTCTGTGATATCGTCATGGAGGTATTCATTGGCAACCTGTAAAGCTTTAGTAAACTCCATGCCCAAGAGAGTTAAGGCAGTGCTGGAAAATTATGGTATCCACACAAAATATTGACACACTGTATGCAATTTGGCCATTTTCACTTAGGGGTGTACTCACTTTTGTTGCCAGCAGTTTAGACATTGATGGCTGTGTGTTGAGTTAGTTTGAGGGTAAAACTAATTGTATAACTGTTATACAAGCTGTAGAATGACTACTTTACATTTATTTACTTTACATTAAATGAAAAGTGTCATTTCCCATATGAAGATATTTCAAATTGTTCAAAATGTGAGGAGTTTACTCATATTTGTGAGATACTGTGTGTCTAGCGCTCAATGCATTGTCACCAAGAGGTATACTATTTAAAAGTAGCTTCTGGGACACTTTTTATAGGGTATTGGGGAAACACTTTTATGGCTTCTTGCATCAAGACCAAGTGTCTAATCAGACCACAACTGTAACCATTACATTATCTGTTACATAACTGTGTCTTTTTTTGTTATGATTTTTTTTGTCAATGGGTATAAATGGTTTAAAATCGAAAGCTCGAATGTGCCATATAAGATATAAAACATTCCTAGCACAGTGTATTACCATACAAGTACGTAATTAGGCCCATAATTTACACCTGTCTCCACATGTCTTCGTTTCACCAGGTGCAGTTTGAAGGTCTGACAGGTCATGTCCAGTTCAACGACAAGGGACATCGCACAAACTTTACTGTGAGTGTAATGGAGCTTGGACCAAGTGGACATAAGAAGGTAACTTGATGCAAAACCCCTGCTACCTAGCATTTTGCATTTTGTCAATAAAAACACTATTTTGTATTACATTTGTATATGTATATTATGGACACAACTAGAATTATGTCTGCAGTATTTCAGTTTAATAACTTTCTAAAGATGAAGCTTTAAATGTCTGCCGGTTTAGGTGACTAGCTGTAGGTAGTGTCTCAACATTATCTCAGGAGTTCAATAAGAGTGAAATATCCATCACTAGAGGGGTAAAAAGGGTGTGCATGCACTTCAAGTGATTTTGCTTCTTCTTAAGCCTGCCCTATGAATATTTATCAACCTAAAAATAGAGACACCAAAGTTCCTATGATATTCCATTCTTCTGTCTGCAGGTGGGCTACTGGAATGAAAATGAGAAGTATGTGAGCACAGCAACATACACCCGCATGCTCAATGAGACATTTGGCATGCACAACAGGACGTTCATAGTTACCACCATTCTAGTAAGTTTCTTAAATTAGATACATTTGGCTTATAGATATAATCTATATTTTGAATATCTTATGTAGATAGAACATACATTCTTACAGACTAAATATACCTTCTACTTTCCAGTGGCATTTAGATCTCAGGCAATGTTTTGTGTTGTTAAGCAGAATTTTCTTTTTTTTCAACATTGCTACTTCCTAAAGTCCAGACTTTACTGTATGTGAGTAAGGACTGTATGTGAGTCTGGTCTCTTTGAAGGCTGCTCCAAAAAAGCCTTTCATCATAACCATGTCTCATCAGCAAAACGGATTTCTCTCTAGTTACTTTACTCACAGTGCTGGGTTTAAAAGAAACTTTCTTTAGGGATTTAGTAGAAGATTCTTCAATGCATGTTGTTGTGGCTTGTCACTGAATAGTTATGTGTAGGCGGGAGAGGGAAAGCTGTATTTATTCTGCCAGTAGAATGGCAGTCCAGGTTTTTGTAGTATAGAACAGGCTGTTGTCTCTGAGTATATATTACTTTATTGTGACCACCTCCTTGTTTCTACACTCATTGTTTATTTGATCAGTTCCACATACCATATAGAGGCACTTACAATCCTCAGTTCCACAAACCATATAGAAGTTCTACAATTACAGACTTTAGCCCATATGCATGTTGCTGTCACTAAAAATAGTCCACCAGCCAAAAATGTTCAGGCACTAGTATTCTGTAGGCAGTGTCCTGTGAGTGGATTAGAGGAGAACTAATAAAGAGGAGCTGCTCTCTTACATCTACAAGGTGACATATAGGTCTAATAGGTGGATAAGGCGTGTATGGCATGCATACCAGTACAGCAAACACTAACACCACCAGGTCATTGTTACTGCAGTGCTGTTGAAGATTCACCACCCAAAGAATACTTTATCTGTGCTGGTCCTATAGATATCTTGACTATTACAAAATAGAGCAAAAAAAAATATGTAGAGAAATAGATGGACTACAGTCTGCAATTGTGGACCTAAAAAGTGCTTCTGTTTGGTAAGTGAAACTAAATATACAGTGCATCCGGAAAGTATTAACAGCGCTTCAATTTTTCCACATTTTGTTACGTTACAGTCGTATTCCAAATTGTATTAAATTAATCTCTTTCCTCAAAATGTTACACAAAATACCCCATTATGACCATGTGAAAAA
>JAVSBV010148376.1:0-15537 GCA_033117975.1 Parotocinclus spilosoma | reverse complement strand
AATAATAATAATAATAATAATAATAATATTATTATTATTATTATTATTATTATTATTATTATTATTATTATTATTATAAAGCCTGTTTTTAGTCTGGTCCAAAGTGATTTACCATTTTAAAAACAACTGGCAACCTTGAATAATGAGCATCATTATAAATGAATAGGAGGATAATATTCTAGTGTTATTAATGAGTTTATTTACTTTGGGCCAGATAAATTACTAATCTATTATAGAGTAATAGTCGAATACTGTAAGAAAAACCTGTTTTTAGTCTGGCCCAAAGTGATTTACTATTTTAAGAACAACTGGCAACATAGCATGAGCATCACTGAAAATGAATGGGAGGATAATATTCCAGAGTGTTATTAATGACTTTATTCACTTTGGGCCAGATTAAAAACAGGTTTTTCTAGCAGTATTGCACTCTATAATAGATCAGTAATTTATCTGGCCCAAAGTGAGTAAAGTCATTACTAACACTCTGGAATAGTATCCTCTTATTCATTTACAGTGATTCCCATGCTATGTTGCCAGTTGCTTTTAAAATGGTAAATCACTTTGGACCAGACTATAATAATTAGAAGTATTAGTACTTTTTATATAAATCACATTTTATTACCCAAGTCTCATACTTTACAGTCACAGTGGTGATTTAACATAGTAAGTTCGAATTCCATCGTCCTTACGACTGTAAGTCCGCAAAACCGCTTCTGCACATAAAATAGAGAAGCGTTGAATGCACCCTCTCAGTTACAGCTGTGGCGAATAAGGAGCTAAACTTCAGCCGGTGAAAAAGACGCTGCGAATAATTAGTTTCAGTAAGTGTTTATAAACTGACTTCTATGCTTTTCGTCATTTGACACATTATACACAAATCAATTTAGATTACGTTATGCAATTTTTATGGATCTGTGTCTAATGTATGCTTAACTTTTTTTCTTGTATCTTTTTTTACCTTTTTCTTTTTGATCCTCTGCAAACGACATGGCCAAAAGTGATCTGGGTTTGTCACTTTTAGTAGCACCAACTGTAAACCAGTGTAGTTATACAAACATGGTCTACACAGAAAAACATAAGCGGTAGAATGAGTCATATTGAGGAGCGACTGTTAAAAGATGGCACTTTAAAACAAGTCATTTGGTCAAATTAGGCTACTGTCTTAACAATACACAAGAGTTTAGTGCATGGCTATCAGACTCAATGGAACCAGAATGTGAAATGGTGCAAATCGTGAAATTGTGAGCAAAAACATTGAATGGCTACATGGTGCATGCTGGTCTTTATTTAAGAATGCATATTTAATTTAACTGTTCTCTCACCCCAAGGTTTACTCTGGTTTCCTCCCACAGTCCAAAGACATGCGTGTTAGGTTAACTGATTACTCTAAATTGGCATTGATTTGTGTGTGTATATAACTAGTCCTGATTTAATCTTGTGCAACTGAAACAACCATATGAATATATAACTTGCTACTCAATCATGATAATTGAGTTTGCATCTTATTAACATAATCAAACTTTGACTTTTCTGATGATCTTGTTTAATTAAATAAAATCAAATGCTTCTCATTTTGAAAGAACTCATTTTTGCAAGCAGTGCGTGTGACATAACTAACACACTTGTGGTTTAACTGAAGCAAAAAATCCAAAGTCCTTGCCAGAAATATATAGGCTGTTACAGCAGTAAATGTATACCATTTTATTGTCCCATTAATTTCCATGGGTCAGCATCACTGCACCTTCTAAACTAATGCAATAGTGACTCAGGTTGGATGAAACACATATGACACAACTCATTGTTGACATTTTATTTTTGAAGAATGAAGGCTGTATTTCTGAACTGAACACTGCTGGATTCTTTCTTATATGTTTGTTGAGTAGTTGTTGGGCCCATTTCATTCCATTTCAAGCTGCATTTTAACAGATGTCCACAAGCAGTCCACTGTACACTCTTTTCAGTTTTACACAAATTCTTTAAAAAAGACAACCCAAATAGAAAAGGCAACAACCAGACAGACTACTTAATACATCACTAATGTCACACAATGTAAAAGACAAACTAGCTAGCAATCTGAAAGTGTTGGTCATAATGTTGTAACACTGGTAGTGAGGCGTGCATTGTGTTGAATTAAAACGTTAGTTGCTGCATATACAATATATAAGATCGGAGTGCTTGCATGCATGTATAGAAATGTACACTGCATTAGTATTAGCATGTGAGAGATTTGGTTGCTGCATTCTTGAATTCCAGTATCAAGCCATGACTGCCTTAATTTGTTTTTTTAAACACATGGCACATAACAGCAGATGAACCTTAGAAAATGGCAATTCTTGCAGACACACGCACGCCAGTCCAGTTTCATGGTAATAGATGATACACTGACAAAACATTGGCACAAGAATATTGACACTGAGCAAGAGAGCAAGGTTACAGTTGCAATATGTTGACAGCAATACTGTGATCATAATAATAGTTAAAGGAAACATATAAAAATACAAAAATACATAGGATACAATATGAAGATACACATAATACAACTACAAAGGTGACTGTAATATCCCTCATTTTACTGTGCATGTTGCCAAAGTGAAATCAAAGAGCTCCTTCATTTAGCTAGGCTTCATGTTGATTTGGCCTGGTATAAACCAGGCAATAAGAAAACACTACACACTCACAAATTTGATTCAGTCAAAAAAATAAAAAAAAATAAATATATAGTATGAAATGAGCATGTACATTTCTGTCTTTTTTATTTTTCTTAATACAGATTTGGAAATGCTTCTCTTGGTTTTAATGTAGAGTATTTAAACACTTGATAAAAATGTGAATTCGCTTGTAAACACCAGTTTTCTCATGTTATGGAGTAAAATGACCACATGAGAAAAGACATTTAAAAAATAATACATAATAAACACATACATAAATGAATACTGAATTAAAACTGGGATGAAAACGAACTGCGGACACCCCGTATGCCGCACATGCACCGCCACTCTGAGTGGTCAAAACACTCAACTTTACAGTACATAGTTTTCAACTACAAAGACAAGCTATATACAAGGTGAACACCTTTAACACTATTCTGCTGCCTTCTTTGTTTTCATGCTAAAAGTTACTTGTACTGTAAGTAAAAAGTATTCAAAAGTAGGTATGTAAAAAATAAACTAAGTACAACAGGCCAATCTACTAAAGCTTTCACATTGTCCCAAGAGTAAAACGTATAGTCACACATACAGAACAACAAAATCAAGTTCATTGGAGTCTTCTCAAATTCATACTGAGTGCTTCAATCAAATAAATTCAAAGGTGAAATGAAAGCAAGGAGACTGGTAAAGGACTTAAGTGCTTTAGATTAAATCTGACTTTATGCCTCTTGTCTCCAACAGTTGAAAACAGGGAAATGTTTTAAAAAGTGCAGCGTTTTGTTTTGTTTCTTTTGTAAAGAAGCTTACGTACCTATACTGAGGTACTTTAATACAACAGGTACCACAGGACTCAGGGTTCTGTAGTCTGGTTAAATTCAGATTCTGGTGTTTAGATTCAGATGATGACTTCCGGTCCATTTTGGGGGTGTATAGTTCTGTAACACGATTGACAGACTGATTAGTGTAATTGGTTTAAATGTTTAAGCTCAGTCGAAGCATGTCTAAAACTTGCAGTTGGAGCTCAAGCTCTGTCAGTCAGGAGGTTAGGATGGCAAACTACTGAGTATTGTCTCCCGAACACAAAATCCCAATTTTCTCTATCTCTTCCCTCTAACACTTTATATCTCTCAAACTTTACTGTGCAGGGGGCACCGGGGCATTGGGATGGAGGGAATCCCCTGCTAGTGGAGTGCTGGAGTCTGAGAGAAACATGGGAGGAAATGGAGCATAGAGAGAAAGATGAGAGCAAGCAACACCAATCATGTGCTCAGTATGTAAGGATTAACTGGCAACATCAAACAAATACATGTTCCAACATTAAACGATTCCGTACTTATGTCAGTAATCTTGATATTGGAAAGAACAGGTGTGTGCACCTAGTCCGATGCACAGAGTTTGAAAACGTGTACCTGTATGTGTATGATGAATAGGTATGCTCAGATTCTCTCACCGTGCACTGCTGCAGTCTGTGTGTTGTTAGTTGGAGAAGTGTGAGACACTGATGATGGAGGAGCTTCAGTAGTGGGGTTGGCAGAGGTTGCTTGGGCAAGGTTGGCCACGGGAGCTGGAGCAGTAGCATTGGTAGCTGATTGGTGAGTTACAGGTGTTGTGTTGCCAGGCTGATTGCCAGGTTGGTTGGAATGATGCTGGTGCTGTATCTGTTGGAAGTGCTGCTGGCGAGCTCTCATCTCTGCATACTTCAGCTGCTCCATGTGGAATGACTGACGGTCGGCAAGAAGCTGCTGCCTCTGGTACTCCAACTACGCACACACACACACACACACACACCACACACACACACCACACACACCACACACACCACACACACCACACGTATATGTGTATATTCATCACAATCAGTACGTTTCTCAAGTGCTTTTATTCGAGTCATAAATGCTGCAGAACTTGTAGTAACTAAAGCTTGTAGAGGCACATTGGTTGAGACAAAGTGTAAATCTGTGCTGCGCTTGCAGCTAATTCAATTCATGATTACACATTTACATAACAACACAAAATGAAAGAACATCTTTAACCTCAAACTGCATATTTGCAGTGTCGCTGGATATACACATCAGTGCAGTACTGTGCTAAGTCCATTGGATTAGTTGTTTTAGCAATGGTATAGTGACCATAAATAACATATTGTTATTCCAGTTTTTTATGAGCTTTAGCACATCTTAGTCTTTTCACTCTGTTCCTCTTCTGTTCGAAAATATAAGCATGGTCAACTTGGCATCCATGGTGCTTCTATAACTGTAAGGGGAGGTCACACTAAATACTTACCACAGTTGACTATAGTAGATGTATTTTCTGATTAGCCACTAATAAAGATACTGACAAATAATCATATATAGTCATTATACCATTGCTAAAATGATGGTCCATCTAATCTAATAGTGGCCTAAGACTTATGTACAGTAATGTTCATTTCTTATTTACAACATCTGCAAATTGTTTAACTCTGTAAAGTGTGGAAAGTGCATTTAACTTTTATAAACAACAGATTGCCTTACTGCTTCTCTTTCACGATCCATGATGGTCTCCAGCTCCTCAAAGTGTCTCAATTTGATCTCTAGTTTTTTCATCTGTGTCTCGACCAGAAGAGCCACAAGAGACTTGATTTTCCTCTCTTCTACTGCAGCCAGGTGCTTGAGAGAGAGAGGGGGATATTTTTAAGGTTGGTGCCAGCACTATCCAACAAGATATACATGTGTGGTTTCACTCCTGCAGAGTTCTTACCTTGGCTTTAACAGCAGCAGCAGCAAGGGCAGAGGCAGCTGCTGTGGCCAAATTACCCTCCCCAGCTTCTCTTTCCACCTTAGCTTTTTTATTCTCCGTCTCATTTTCTCCTTCCCTCTGACCCTCCTCTGGTATCTCCTTCCCATCTTTTTCCTTCTCTGCATCACCTGAAGGGAGTGAGAGAGAAATATATCTTATGTCGATTTTGGATAACACGCATTTATGGCTAAAATCAACAAATTGGTTGCCATTTTTAACAGCAAAATAAATATATTAGAGATTAGATGTCACTGCTAGTTACTTAATAATTAGTTAAACTATGTCAATCATTTTAGTTCAGAAGTAAACTGTGTGCACGTACCAAATGTTTTGTGCTCACATAATGCAAGCGTCTCTAGATACACAAAATACAAAATGGAAAAAAAAAAAAAAAAAAAAAAAAAAAAAAAATCAGATCACGTGTAAATCATCACTACATGTGAGTCAGTTTCAGCATTGTCACTACATGCTGCTGTTGAGTTGGCTGTTGAGGTGACCAGCTGCTTATGGCCGCAACGTCCAGAGTTATGAGACCGTTAGTCAACAGCCATTAATGGTGCACGCCTGTACTATCATTAAATATTATTTTCATAATTCCGTAGTGGAATCTGCTGTCTGACAGCAATGGGCAAATTGGATAGTGCTCTATATTCTATGTAAAAAATAGTCGATAAGAAACCATTTCAGAGCCCATAACTATGGGTGCTTCAGATAGCCAAGTATTGATAATGTGATATAATGCGGTAAATGTGTTATGTGCATTTAATTCAGTAGGCTCATATGTTACTTAAATTATTTTAGTAATATTAAGTAGAGTTTTCCAATATTATTATCATCATCATCATCATCATCATCACCACTTTCCTTACTAGCAACACTTTACTTACTAGCACTACATGCAAGTAAAAACAAATATAATGCCATGGGTGCCACAAAACGGTACATGAAGGAATAAAATGTAAATGTTTATCATACCCATTTCTGAGTCGGTCTTCTCTGCCTCTGTTTCTGCTTCCCTTGCTCTTTCATCTTCTTTCTTGCCATTCTCTCCCTGTTTCTCTTCCTCTTCGCTTGTCCCATCCTTTGCTTCCTAGATTACCAAACACACAGAAATAGAATACGTGACAAATACACAAACAGGATTATTACAATGACTGGGATGACTGCTTCCATGACTGACTGACTAGGAACTCCGACACTATATGGATGCAGCTCCTTACCTTGTTATCTCTCTTATCCTCACTGCATTGACCATCGCTGCTCTTGCTTTCCTCACTGCTCTCTTCTGCTGTAACAACAAACATTCTCTGACTGTAAGGCTGACCATAGAAGTGTTGTTTTGTCTTTATACTTTTTTTTTTTACCAGTTGTTTCATGTACCTGAAATTGTACGCCTGTTTGCTGCAATATGTGTAGCTATACCATATCCTCAGCAGCTGAAACTACACAGTGCGGATGCTACACACTTTACTCTTTACAGTCTACATCATTAAATATGCAAGTAGTCTGATACATTTTCATTTTTATACTAAAAGACATTTTTTTAAATTAGTTTTCCAATACAGGTCAACGTAAATATATACAAACAAACCCTATTACACCCACACAAAGCACAACCTGCTAAATACTGTAAATGTAAACCACAACAAAGGAAGTTCAACCATCAGTTATCTTGTAAGGCATTCTGTGATACATTTCCTTCACTGTGAATAGCGGCTGTTAGGCAGGATAACATAATGCAGTTTGTGCATGTGAGCATCTTACCAGGTTTTTCGGAGTCCTCCAGGCCAGTGCCCGCAATGCCGCTACCCTCCAGGCCATACAGTGGATCTGGTCTTCCACTCACCCTGGCTGCCTCTTCCACTCTTCGCACGTGAGCCTCTACCAGAGCCGCCGGCACCTCCTCCTTCATACGGGAAAACTCCTCTATAGGAAACACACAAAAAAGAGCATTCAGCATCCAATATATATGGTGTATTCAAGGTCTGAAAATAAACCGACAACAAAATAGCTCTGACAGCATTTTAATAGGAATGTTTTTTTTCTTCAAATAAGCTGTTTAAGTAGGAACACAAGTAAATACTGAAAAACAACTGACAAAAATGTAATAATTATAATTTACTGGCACTGTGCTACAAATGCTTGTTTCCAAGGTGTTTGTGTTTTCAAGAAATATGCAGTTGGTTATTTTAAATCCTTACCTAAAGCAGACTTGGCTGCAGCAGATGCCACTCTTGGGTCGACTACTGAAGCCAGAAAGGCGACGGTGCTCATAACAGGGTTTCCTGCCTGGCTGAACGGCACAGGTTGATAAGCCAGCGGACCCAGAGTAGACGAACCGTCTTCCAGATATGGGTCTTCAATAGGCAGTCTCAGAAAGTGAAGAATGCATTCGTCCTGTGTGCGGCTGCCCACATGCTCCGACACCTTGTTCCAGTCATCTTTGTACATCTCCAGCCCCTGAGCAAACAGGAATCAAATGTGTGCTTCTAACATGTGCAAAAGAGCAGATATGTTTTTAGTGTACGTATATATGTATGTGGCACCTCAAGCAGCAGCAGAGTCTCCTGCTCAGTCCACTCCCGTGTAGCACTGGCTGCATTTTTACCCTGTAAAAGAATATGAAGTACGCTCTTTACCGTCTATTCATTCTCCAAAGACGACTACCCACAGTATCAACAGAACACGTTCCACTTACAGTCCACTATAAAAGATCACAACTGTGCATGTGATCAGGTGGAATGGATGTGGCACACTTACTAGTGGTATTTTCTTAGATTTCTGGATAAATCTGGGCTTGACATGATGTTGCTTTTTTTTTTTATTCACATTTAAATGGTTGAAATAACTGGTTAAAAAATAAATAGTTGAAAAAGTGACAGAACTGTGACTGAATGTCAATGTACCCTGTCTTTATTCCCCTGCTATTTGTATTTACTGTTTGCTTGAGACCAGTATAAGAGAAAAAGGACAATGCATTTATCCTGTCTTGAAACATTTTATTGATTTGAAAATCATATTATGATATGCATAATAATTCACATATGGTAGCCCTTAACCAGTGTATTTTTTGTAAGGCTTGCAAAATGGCCATGCCTTTGCAGAAGTATGGATGGTATGGTATCATTAGCACATTGCATGTCTGTGTTTGTGTAAGAGGTCGTTGAAAGGAAAAGGCACAAAAAAGAGGTACAAAAAAGTTTTCTGGAAAGACAAGGGTAAAACAGGACAGAAGATGAAATTTCATATAGCACAAAAACATTTGGGGGATCTGAAAAGAAAGAAAATAAACGTAAAACAGAGGGAAAAAAACCTAAGAAAATGAAACAGTACCACTAAAGTAAAAAAAATGTTGATGAGAGAAGAGGAGATGAACACGTTAAAAAGTAAGTAAAGGAAACATTTCAGGCTTGTTTTTTTAATGTAGCATAATAAAAGTAAAATTTATTTGAATTTAAGTTGTTTTAAAATACCACAGTAATTTGACAATTTTAGGTGGCACATCTCCTGTTGCACCACTTCATCCACATTAACTGTGGACAACAACTTATAAGCAACAAAATATCTTTAAAATGAACTTCTGATACGTGTGCATTACACAACTACCTAAATAGAGTACATGTCTATGTGCTACACTTTACCTTGGATGGACCGCTCTTTTTGCTATACATGTCTGTTCGAAGCCCAAAGTTTTGCAGATCTGTTGGCTTTTCCTTGACTTTATCTGGGAAAGACATCATCTGCTGTGTGGACGGTGTCTACAGAGCAAAGAAAGCATGGGGAGGGTTGAAATAAAAATCTATCATTGATTAGGTGAGGAGTATGTGCGTGAGTGCGTGACTACCTGAGAGGTTTTAGGCTGAAGCGGTACAAGGCTGGAAGGAGTGTCTGCCAGCACATGGAAATGAGAAGTGGGGGGTGGTCCCATGGGAGTTGGACGACTCTCTGAATCCACTTGATAATTGATCAAACCCCACTGTTCTAGAAATGCATGTACCCTGTACATATCCATAAACACAGAGTTATAAAGTATTTCAATCCTGCTTTTTAAGTGTCCCAGTCGGAGCTACACAATTCCTAATAACTTACAATGACACACTAGAACTCAAAGAATAGCTTGTATGATAAAAAGTTATGTTATAAATGTTCTCCCATACAGACCTCATGATGGCACACACATCTCCGGCAAGGTTTCTCCGACAAGCTGTAGAGGTCAAATACTCCTGCGGATTCAACCGATACGTGTCAATCATGAAGTTACGGTAGGCCAGGTATCTGTCATATAGAGAGAGGAAGTAGGTTTTATACTATTAGCTGTTGCAACACATATGCATATGCATAAATGTATGTGCATTTACTGACATCTCAGGGGTCTTTGATTTGTTCTTTCCATTAAAGAACTCAGGCAGAGCTCGACGTTCTATAGCATGAACACTAAAACAGGGAGAGGCAAAATTGAAGTAAAACTATATTAAAGATCAATGTAAAAGTATTACTATACAACACTTTATTACAGATGTTAGTATTACAGAGAGTCAGTAGCATTCTGGAATGGTGTATTACCTGTTGTAGTCAAACCAGGCAGCATAGCTAGGAATAATGATATGGTGAGTCTGCTCAGTCACATTATCTTCATGTAGATCAGAACCTTTCACAGGCTCACCCTTTATGCTGGGTGAACCCTCCTCTTCCTCCTATACCGAAGGTAAACACACAGGAAAAGGGTAACATGTAGTAAAGGCACACCATACATAAATATGAAGGTTTGTTTGCTACCACAACAGTGCTTTGCAGAAAAATGTCTTGAAATCTAAAGTTATTGCAAATTGTAGACACCCTTGGTCTGCCCCACTGACTCAACCAGTCACTCCTCCAACGAGGTGGAACACACATAGATGCACATTCAGGCAGACTCAGAGTCAAACGTTGGACACCAACATACTAGTGGTCGACCTACTCACAACACAAGCATTGTTCAGACCTTTGCCGTTTCTCAATATGCATACAGGTCTGGAATTGCTTACTTGTGTACTTATGAAATATCACCAATTGCAGCCCAAGTGCTGTTCCATTTCAAAGTATGCATCTAGCCGCATACACTCCAAATTCCTGAATGTGTGCTCTGCCCTGGTATATGTGTACTTGGACAGTGAAATATCCCATAATATGAGATAACCCCCAACTGGATGTATAGTTTTCAGGTAGTACTGTTATTGTTTGCAAAGTCCAGCTGCATATTTCCTGGCACTAAAGTGAAAGTCCAGAGTTTGGTCTTCTGGTACTATAAACTAACTAATTACATTGTTTAAATGCGAAATAAGAAATTATTAATATCCTGTGTATGTAACATGTTGTAACTTGTTTGACAGCACATGATACAATCAACCAAGCTCCAACACCATGGAGCTGAAATTGAGAATGCAAGAAATGGAATGCAAATCATGGTGGGTCAGCATTGTGAAGCACTGCTCTTCCATCTAGGAAGTGCTAATAAAATATATCAAAGAGTCTATACTGATAGAACAATTTAACGGCAAAATTATGTTAAAATTAAATTATGCAAAATTACTAAATTATACCTTTCCCACTGTCTCCATAGACTCATCCTCCTGCTCGTCTATAATGAAAAAATAAAAATAGTAACAAAGATTAGTGTTTTATAAAAATAAATATAATTAATTACAAACACACAGAGCTGCAAAAACCACCTGTACATACACCAACAACTCAACTCACCTAGGTCAGTCCCTCCTTTGACTGGAGTTGAGTCCGAGTCCTTTTTGGTCACTACACCCAAACCCACACACACATTTTAAACCTAGTTTAAAAGTTATACTACAGCTTAACATGTTGGTCATTGTCTATAAAAGGAAACGAATATAGCAAGACATCTAAAAACAAATATGATAAAAATTCACTGACTAAAAAAAATCAGTTTGCAGCAAGAAGGATCAAATTAAACTTTATATGTGTGAATGTAATAAAGATATATGTAAGTGATTACAATATAGAGCAAAAGGATATGCTTATTGGGGAAAACTGTACAATTGAACAGAGGCTCCAGTTACTCTGTTAGGTCGTGTCTAGCCAGGATACAAGACGAGCTATGCTTTGGCATTGGAAGCAAACAGGTTGTGTATAATATCTTGTGGAATATTTGCTCACAGATGTTCCAGCTGGACCTGTACAGTCAGCACACTCATAGGTTGCCATAGTTGGTCCAATAAATGCTAAGTTGGTGATAAATCTAGGGTTAGGGCAAGAAACTGTTAAAATCTGGCTGAACCATTCTGTCACAACCGGTGCAGATTAAGGCAGAGGCAAAGACAACTTGCAGGAAATACAGGTTAATTGTAACTAAATAAACTAAAAACAAAAAAGGAAGACCCTACCTCACCTGTGTCAAACACAAAACAAAGTCCAAATAATAATGAGCAACAGAGAAAACTTTGCGTCGCATGAATGCGGGCCTATAAGCCTATAAGTAGTCCTCAATCATCCGAAAACATGTAGTCTTAAACATAGTCGGATCTCAGCATAACCTGGATTAATCAGCAGGGATGATTCAGCCCCAGTCTGTAGCAGTCCAGGGTTCTCGTTCACAACTTCACTGCGATTGTGGTTAGTTGTCAATAGCAGGACATGTAATGGGCACCATTACAACAAACTACCTTCTGCTGAGCACCTGGAAATTGTCCAGACAGGGGCAGGGATGTGTAGTGAAGGTTCCATTGGTGTCTGGATAGTAGACAATGTAATTGTGGGAGCTGCTCATGCTTGTCGGCAGATTAAACAATCCTCTCTATCTTGGCACATTCCTGTTTGCTGTGTGTGTGTGTGGTAATTCGTCAAAGTGTCCATCCTGCTTCTCTCAGTCAACTGGGCAACATGTCTCCACTGCATCGCAGAGGCATGACTAGTAGTCAACAATATCTCACCAAGAGGTACACTAACCAAAAGTTACATTGGGTAGCCTTTTTATAGGGTAACAGGGAAAGCACTTAAATGCCCTCTTGTGGCAATGCTCAGTGTCTAATCAAACCATACCTGTAATCATTTACATATTTGCCTGAGATATAACTGCATGCCGGGTTTTGAAGCAATTTAACATATCTATCTGGGTGCGTCAATTTTGTTGTCAGTTAGTATATTATAAATGCATGACTATGTGCGTGTTACCTGTTTTATTCAGAGTAGCCTCCTCTGTTGCAGGTGCAGGTGATGGCTCGTCAAGATCTTTAGTCAGATCCTCCTGTTCCTCTTCCCTCTGACCACGCTTGGACTTGTTGTAGGGGGTAGTGGGCCTTAAACCACATACAAACTTATTTTAAAATAGCATCAATCCAAAAGTTTCATTAGCTTTGTGGGGCACTGGAAGCTGTCTGTGCCATAAAGATGCATTTTCTCATACCCTTTCTTCGTGTTTTTCTTCTTGCTCTCCTGTGGAGGTGGAGTGGGGGATGGAGAGGGTGACCGCTTCCTTTTCTTGGCATTGGCAGGTTTCTTATCTCGCTTCTCATCCGGAGTACTCACTTCATCTGTCAGAGTCTTAGCCGAAATCCTTTTCCTTCTTGTGACACCTTCCATAACCTCATAGTCCTCCTCATTCATCCACTCATTATACTGGTCCAAATCCAAAATCCACTTAGCGTGAACCTACTCTCATGTAAACATACAATGTTAAAAGAAATCTGTAAGAACCTGATTAACTACTTAACTAATTAACTAATTGTTAATTAACTAAAGCTGGATGAAATAATAACTTAAGAGAAACTGTGTAGAAATAAAAAAAGAGCGAGCGAGAGCAGTCAGACCTTCCGGGGTTTCTCTGAACTAGGTGGATCTTCTACTACTGCCTCAACTTCACTTGCTGAAATCCATGTGTCATAACTGCACAAATAGAAACAAAACAATAACATAAAGCAGACATGAAGTCATCATTAATGTAGTAATATCTCCTTTTCAAGTATGTTGCAGGTGGTGAAATTAAAAAGGGGTAGTATATGTTATTTTACTGCCTTATAAATGTGTGTGTGTGTGCCATTATTGATGTTTTGTTTACTTTTTATTGCATTTAGTTTCATGAATGATGAAATATGCATCAACAATGTGCACAAGTAAGAATTATGGTACAGTTTATGTTGTGCATGGACACTTTTAGAACACGGACACAAGCAGAGACTTGAAATTGAAAAGTTTATACCCTGATTAATGCTACAAGCTTCTTGCCCGGCATAGCCTTAGTAAGCTAAATGTATTTATGTTTATATCATGCACATTTATATTTTGGTTCTACACTGTGTGTGATTGTTAATGTGTGCTCAGTATTGTGTATGGAAGTGTTCAATTTGTGTTTTCAATGGTATCTTTGACAGTTGTACATATCATTTGCACAGTTTTCTTGTGAAATACACTTTAAACTTACATTAAAGTAGCATACAAATATGTGACTATGGTAATGTCCAATCACCAACCATTCTAATCAATTAACTCTTTCAAAGAACTTAATGCGTTCATTAAACCTTGCATATACACATGTGTGTGTGCATGCATGTGGCCATACCTGTCAGGCCAATAACCCCAGTGTAGCAGCATCTGTTTATCTCTCTTCATGACAGGGCGGACCCATTCCTCTACAAAAGACAACACAGCAATGCACACAGAAAGTCATACACTCTTACCAGTTTAGTTGAGGAACTGGTGAATTTTAATTTCTTGATCAGAATTTTTTACAGGAACTAATAATATTATAAAAATAATAATAATAGGATGACGGTTGAAATTTTCTATTTAGTACAGTGGAGACCTTTGAGTCTCTTAGCTGTGACTCTGACCTGGCCAGACGCTCCACATACACATTTCCTGTGTCTTTGTGAGAGAAGGTCAGAAGAGAAATCACCTCCCAGCCACTGCAATAATGGGCCCTGTTAGCTTTTGGTGGTAACAGCAAAGATAAATTGATTTTTGCTTAAAAAAAAGTCTGCCATAAGCCAGTAAAACCAAGCAGTTGGCAGCTGCAAGTGATATATTGGAGGGTGTTATATTGTGGAACCAAAAATATCTCGGTTTACATGTTTATTGTACGTAATGTGAGCCAATGATTCTACAATTGAACATGTTATTAAGAATATCCCCCTACTTGTTTAGGTGCTTGTTGAGCTATCCAGAACTTAAAGGTTTTTATTCCACTTGAAATGTTGGTCAGACATTTGAGATTCTGACTCACCATCCTCTAAGCTGGCAGGGATGGGCACGACCACGTGAGAACTTGATTGTTTATCATCAGTTACAGACCCCTGAAACACATAAGCACAATCACAGTAATGTAAATAAAAGCACATATAACCCAGTTTAACAACAGTCAACACACATGCAGCTGAGGAAGTTACCTGGTGCCGTTTAACAATGTCCTTTAGTTTTCCTAGCAGCTTGGGCTCAATCTCTGAGCTCAGGTAGATTACAGGCCGAGATAAACAGTTGTTCTACAATGAGCAGAGGAAGATTTTCCTTTTTAAAACAATTGAATGAAAACATTTTATACTACTGTTATTGCTACATGTTGTTTTTGGACATTCCTTAAAAGTCTTACCTGTACCAAAGACTTTTCTATGGTCATAAACATCTCAACGTTACGGTCCATTCGGGAAGGATTCTGGAAATCGAATCTTCGCCTATGATACAAGCATCAATCAAAAAGCACTGATACCATAATCAACACTATACTGCACACTATACACATTTTCACCTTACACAATAATATATGAAACTGTGCTTTTAAGAACCAATAATGTTGTTCAAATTCTGATGTTTATCTGCAAGTTATTACATTATATGCCACAAACTGTCCTACCATCCTTGGTCACTCTTAAACTTGTAAGCAGCAGCGAGTATATGGCACAAAGCTCCTCCAGCTTTAAAATCCAGAAAACTCTTTATCTGAAATCAAAGATGCATGAGATAGTTATCTTGAGTAAACTGTCCAACATACACACACAGACAGACACACAGACAGACACACAGACAGACACACAGACAGACACACACACACAGACAGACACACAGACAGACACACAGACAGACACACAGACAGACACACAGACAGACACACAGA
>JAVSBV010148358.1:0-15537 GCA_033117975.1 Parotocinclus spilosoma | reverse complement strand
TGTGTGTGTTTGTGTGTGTGTGTGTGTGTGTGTGTGTGTGTGTGTGTGTGTGTGTGTGTGTGTGTGTGTGTGTGTGGACCTCCCTGGCCCTCACAGTGGGTGTTTGCGCCCATGCGACTTTTGATGATAAATTATAGTTTATCATCTTTGCAGATACAAATGATTTAAAGATGCAAAAGATTTAAAAAGTGGAATCATCTTGGTTTATCAGTGCTTTTATATCTATATATTTACACACACACATTTACATTTTACATTTACATTTCTTGCATTTAGCAGACGCCCTTATCCAGAGTGACTTACAATTCATAGTCTTATAATCCAAGCTATTGTGGGTTAATGGTCTTGCTCAAGGACCCAACTTTAGCAAAGGTGGGATTTGAACCCTGGACCTTATGGTCCAGAGTCCAGTACCTTAACCGCTAGGCTACCACAGTCCACACACACACACACACACACACACACACACACACACTGCTCACAAAAGATAGAAGATTTAGAAAAAATTAAATACCCCATAATGAAATTTTCAGCACAAAATTGTATTTTATCCCTATTTTATTCTTATATTCTATATATATATTTATATATATATATATATTTGTTTCTATTCTCTACTGTATTAGACTTCAGAATATTGTATAATCTATAACAAATCCATGTGTATATTCAATTTGTACATTTACTTAAAATGTAAGTAAATTAAAGTTTGTATGTTCTCCCAATCTCTGTTTGGGTTTACTCTGGGTGCTAATAGGTAAATTGGTCGCTCTAATTTGGCCTAATGTGAAGGTGAAGGTTATTATTGATTTGTATCAGTGTAACGTCGGTCCTGTGGTGGACAGGCGTCGTGTTAAATAAAGAAACGAACAAAAGGAAGCAAAATAACGACGTTCTCTCTCCATTTGTACGGTTCGATTCCGTTTATTTGCACTTAAAATTTGTATTTTTTAATTTTGTATTATTGCAGACGGTACGAACCTGGGATATTTCGTATTTTTTATTCCAGATTCATTTGATTTGTTAATAAACATCCATTTCTGTATTTCAGACCTGCAGCCGTTGGAAAGGAGGGCAATTTAGGACTAGAAATGTGGTCAAAAAAACATAACGAACTTATTTAATCTGATTAGATTCAAGCAGGTGATTATAATCGAGTCTTTGAGGGGCAGATCGGCCATAATGTTCGTATAAAATCTGGATCCGATAGACATCGGATATCAATAAAAAGTGCTCAGGCAGAGCTGGAGTTATGAAAACATGCTGTAGGGGACAATAAAGAGAACAAAATACAATCGTGATTAACACACAGGCCTTTTCTCTGGTGGCTCAGCGGCCTGAACGGCCTGCAGTGTGTGGGTTTAGCGAAACACTCCCAATGATGAGGGAGATCTTAATTCAGAACGAGCCGAGCCTGATCTTTTATTGCTCGCTTAACAGCTTTGTTTTAATTATTTCCCATTTAGTATTGGCAGCTAGTAATTAAAATGACTCATTAAGCTCTTGGCGCTCAATCAGTCCCAGGATTTGAACTCACAACCGTCTAATAATACACTATTTTGTCCAGGTTTGGTTTCCTACCATGGCTTCCTGTTGGCATCTCAGCCTTCCAGATCCATTTTTATATCTTCTCTATCTGGTAGTCTGATGGATACCAGGCGAACTTTCCTCCCTGACAGCATGGTGCCAACTGTAAAGGTTGGTGGAGGAGGGGTTGTTTTTTTAGTTCCAGTGAAAGCAAATGTTAAAGCTTCAGCGTAAGAAGACATTTTGGACAATTGTACCCTTATAAATGTGTACAAACAGTTTGGGCCCTTTTCTGCGCTGGCAGGGTCACACCAGAGCCCCGAGCTCAACCCTATCAAACGCCTTTAGGGTGAACTAGAACGGAGAGGCCGTCTTGTCCAGTTCTGAGTGAATGGGCAAATCCCCACAGTCACAGTCCAAAATCCTATAGAACGTCTTTCTCAAAAGCAGAGGAAAACGAAATCTCTCTTAATTCCTATGGATAGGGACTGTGGTAACCTAGTGGTTAAGGTACTGGACTATGGACCAGAAGGTTCAGGGTTCAAATCCCACCTCAGCTGGGTCCCTGAGCAAGGCCGTTGACCCACAATTGCTTGGACTGTAAGACTGTATTAATTGTAAGTCCATCTGGATAAGAGCGCCTGCTAAATAATATAAATGTAAATGATTTAGAACTGAATGGCATAAACGCTCGTGTAGGTGTCCCAATACTTTTGCTCATATAGAGTGAGTTATGGACAAACGTGAACCTGTGCCCCAAGACAGGACGGTCCATAAAAGTGTTCTGTATAAATCTGAGACTGTTCGATGAGTGTGTAAGGTGTTTAGGTCGCTGTATCCGTGCTGTGTGTGAATTAAGCAGTGCTGGATGTTGGCAGGTTTACACTCGCCTCGCCTCTGGCTTTCCAGAAACCTGGTCTGACCCGCAACAATGACTGGTGGAAATGCAGCTGAAACCCATGTGCACGGCTACGTGGAATTTTCCCCGGAGGACGCTTTGGCACATATTGACTATAATGATGTAAGAAGCTAAAAACAAAGCGAGTGCATTTGCATCACCAGAGGCTTTTTTTCTCCCCTCCTATTGTGGATCCGAGTCACTGAGTAACGAATCATAAATCATGAATCGAGGTTCAGCTGAAAACGAGTCGCACTCATAAAAGTTTAAGCAAATGAACAGAGACTTCTTGTAGCTAAAAAACAGGGTTTAGAACCTAATTTGATGAGTTCTGAGGTGGTTGAGAACTGGGGCACCATTGGAGATCTAAAATATCCACCCAGATCCTTGTTTGTTTTTACAAATTTCATTTATATCATGGGTGGCACGGGGGGCTCGTTGGGGTAGCACCCCTGCCTCAACAGTAAGAAGGTCCCGGGTGCAATCCCAGGGTGGGGCGGCCTGGGTCCTTTTTGTTTGGAGTCTGCATGTCCTCCCTGTGTCTGCGTGGGTTTACTCCGGGTACTCCGGTTTCCTCCCACAGTCCAAAGACATGCGTGTTAGGTTACTTGGTGTCTCTAAAGTGGCCCTTAGTGTGTGACTGTGTGTGTGGCAACCCATCTATGGTTGTTCCTGCCCTTGCGCCCAGAGATGCTGGGTGGATTAAGCAGAAGATAATGGATGGATGGTATTTATATCATGGTTGACGCTGTTAAATGTCATTGCAGCGATTTCATAAAATACGAAGGTGCCATTTTTCTCTCGATTTGTTTTTTTTTTTTTTTTTTTTTACCAGTTTTGGTTGGTTTTTTAAGAAAAATCCGGTTAAAATCCTAAAAAAAGGGAACGATAAATAAAATCCTCATCAAACAAAAAGGTGCAGAAAGTCATATTGCTCTGTATATGGGTTAAAGTAGGTTAATAACCTTAATAAGAAGAAATATTGGCATTAGCGCTGATCTGTGGGTCCAACCTTCAACCTGCACTTCTGAAATAAAGGTGTTTGCACGCGGGATTGTGGCACATTTCCAAAATTTGCTTAAAACCGATGTTTCTTGAGACTAATCGGGGAAAATAATGCTGGAGTCACATGGGATAAGAGATATGGACCGTAACGTTTTTATTCTTCACTGTAGCGCCCCCTGATGGCCAATCAATATCGCTATATTTGGCCAGGTAGATGCACGAACAGGCCCCCTGCATGTTTGTTACCTTTGGGGAAACGTTTTTTACATCTCGTAATTCTCTCAGGATATGTTCGTTACCAGAAAAGTAATTATTCAAATCGTACAATTATTAAAACAACACTCAGACATTTAACAGATTCTCTCGCTTAGCGCACTGGTTCGAGCAGGGGAACTTGTCAAATGATATGCCATGATGGGCTGGGTGTTAGGATCACGAGTCACGCTGGTGTTTCGGCAGATTTGGACAGCGAACTCTGAAGCTCCGTCGGCTCCTCGGCCACCTCTGCTCTTAATTATCCAGAGCAAATATTGGGTGCCGAGACGATGCGGGGAGATTTTTTGCGAGATTTCCTGCAGCTCCGCTTGGCTCTGAGAGCTAATGATGCCTCTAAAAAGCCTCTCGCTACGTTTTACCGACTGCGCCGCGCCGTGACACTTTTCACCGCGTGATCGATTCATTAGTGAGCGAGGGGTGTCATCATGGCCGCTGTGAGCGGAATAAATGGTGGCGGGAAGTAATCAAATTAGAGGCCCTCCTTCTGCTGGAGGTTGATTTATAAACATGGGGTTCGTGTTCTCGTTTCTCATGCACGGCTGAAAGGGCAAAAGCCGAACCACGAGTCCACATGACCTTCACAACGTTTAAACCTACTACACCGTAAGGGTTTCTACCGCTTTTAACCCCACGTGCCATGTAGGCTCTGGCTGGAACGCCAGTCCATAGCGGGGCTCGGTGGGCAACACTGTTGCAGGACAAACCTCCCTCAGATAAAGCCATGTGACATCCAACCCAAGCAGTAGGAACCACTGGGACTCGAACCTACGAAGGTGAGCTCTGGTTAGAGACACCGTAACACCGTTAGTAAATGGCTATAAAGTAATAACTGTCTCCTGTTGAAGCATGATGGCTGATGGGCGCTGAGGATGGTTCCTCTCAAAGGTTCTCCTTGGTCTATAAAGATGATTTAAGATCATTTCTATTCTTCACACCATGTAAAAAAAACTTACCTAAAAGTAAATAATGGTTATTTACGGTTATATCCACAGCATTCCACCACCCTTTAGAGTATGATATTCGTTTTTCAGCATCGGACAACACTGTAGTCCGACCCCTGCTTTGTTTTCATTACTAAAAAAGACATTTCTAGAGACGTGCATGTCGTTTCTTGAAGAAAAAGCGAGTGTGATTGCACCTCTGCTGCCTAAACCATTATCACGAGAATCAGCCTCCAAAATGTAGTGTCTGTAGCTCACATCTTTCCCCGGTCGTTAAAACTGGAGGGATAGGGGCCCCAACCAAAGTCCAAATCGGCACCCCAAGCACTCTGTTCCAATATGACCTGAATATCCTGCAAAATATGGAGTCTCCAGCTTTAAAAGATCAAAGGAAGTTCGTCCTAATCTTCATATTCTGTACTGTGGTTATTTTACAGACGGTGATGCCGAGTTCCGAATCGTCAGTGATCTTTCAGGCGCCTTTAATATCGTTTCTTAATTCAGCTTTCTCTGGATTTCACTGGGCCTTTTGGGTGCTTGTTATAAAGTTTTTACAAAAATGAATCTTTTCCCCCACATTCGGTGACATTTGGGGCCAAATCACAACTTCATGGATCCCCAGATCCACCACCTGAGGGCCCATAGTTGACACTATTCCATTATCAACTGAATCACTGTCCAATTGTGTCTAGTCCCCCCCCCAATTTGTTAAAGGGGTCTCTCTGGGGCCCCTCATGGTCTGATCAGGACCCCAACCAAAAAAATGTCCTCAAACTTGGAGAGGTTGCGTTTGCGTTATGTGCAACCTAATTATGTTTACACAGAGACACGAGGGTCTGTTACTTCACCATCAGGATACTGACCACCCTCTGACTGGTCCGTTTTCCATTCTGATGTGCAAGCGGGCTAAATCAGAACTAAAAACGTCAGATTTAAATTCAGTTTTTTGGTTCACACATCCTCAAAGATAACATCTGGGCCACTTGTACGTGCTGGAAGAACAAGCCAAAATCCACCGGTGACTGCCTGGCTCAACGTCATGCACCAATGAGTTCTAACAGGAGCGTGCCGACTTCACTTGGGCAAAATTTTTTCCATGATCACAGTCCAAAATCCCTTAGAAAAACCTTCCCTGAAGAACGGCAGAGGTGCAAGAGGAGGACCAGCTCTACGCCAATGCCTACAGATTTAGAATAGGATGTCCCAAAAGCCGGTGTAATGCGTACGCAATTTAACGTAACGGATCCGGATCACGTTTTCATTTTTGCGTTGCATTTACTGATTGCGTGAGATGACGACTGCCCTCACGGCGTCAAGAGGAGCAGCGTTCGGCGTTCGTCCTTCCTCTGGCTTTTATCAGTAAAAAGGAATTAAAGCAGTATATGGTGCTCGAGCTGAAGGGGCTGTCAGCTGCCAGATGATGAGAACGCCTTGCCCTTTGTGTGCCAGAGATGATTTGAGAGGGAAAGAAATCTGGCGAGGCAGTACAGAGACGGAAAGGAAGAATGGGGAGTAGATAAATCAGTCAAGATTAGGAAAGGGAACGTTTCTCAATCTGTGGTGAGGATTCATCTCAGGAGGCACCAGGTCCAGGAACCATTAAAAGTTCAGCGCTTTTTGCATCAAACCTGACATTTTTAGTACCAGTCAGAGGGTCGTCAGTATCCTAATGGTGAAGAAACAGACCCTCGAGTTTTTGTGTAAACATAATTAGGTGGCACATAACGCAACCTCTCCGAGTTTGAGGAATTTTCTTTGGTGCTTGGGGTCCTGATCATACCTTGAGGGGCCCCAGAGAGATCCCTTTAACAAATTTTGGACACAATTTTACAAAGTGATTCAGTTGATAATGAAATAGAATCAGGTGGTGGCTCTGAGGGCCCTTGAAGTTGTGATTTGGCCCCAAATGTCACCGAATGTGGGGAAAAGATTCATTTTGGTAGAAACTTCATAACAAGCACCCGGAAAGCCCAGTGAAGTACAGAAGAAGCTGAATTAAATAACGATATTAAAGGCGCGCGAAAGCTCACTGACGATTCAGAACTACCGTTAAAGACGACTCGGCATCGGTCTGTAAAATAACCACCGTCTGACCAGCAATTGTCGAAGCTGGTCAGGTTGTGACCTAGGAAACGTTTTTGGCTTTTCATCCCAATGTGGCTGCCTTTCAGAGAGGGATTTATCAGAACTGATTGAGTAAACTCACGACACTCAATCACGGCTTGATATCCCGACGCTTATCGACTTTGCAGCCGGTCCTTTCTTTGGCGCTGAGCTTATCGTCTCAGAGAAATGATCTGAAGTCTGGAAGTCCGGCGGTGCCTCCGGGACAGGCTGTGGAACCGCCTAAGTCCTCTTAGTGCAGACATGGCCTCTATTCATTAAGGCATTGCCGAGGTTAAGCCCCTCTGAAATGAATCCTGCCCGATCGGAGAGAAATGGAGGCGACGGGGAAGAATGGGGTGCGAGGTCAAGCGCTTCACGGCCAGCGGGACTCTGATTGAACTGGGAAGAGGAGGGCAGCGCTGAGAAAGGCCTCTGCAAACAGCCTGCGCCAGTTTAATTTGTCACAGAAATAGAGCGAGGCTGCACCTTAATCTCCTTTCGTTCTGAGAGCGCAGATAAATGAACCCAAACCTCCCACCGCACCGACGGATTTCCCTTCTGCCGAAGTCTGACACACGAGCCCTCTGCCGCCGAGCTCTCCAAGTGCCGAAATGATTAATTTACCGCCTGTGTACCGCAGTAAAACTATTAAACTGAGAACAAAACGTTACAGCACCCAGAGGCGATGGGGATCGAATTGTTTGCCAGGTAATGTAATTACCTACCATAGTGAGGATTACATTACTAGGAATCACCATTCAATTCTCAAGTCAATACGCCCAATTCAGATGATCTGCTCTGATAGATGCATGATATATGGACAGATATATGGATAAATAGACAGAAACAGACAGACAGATATATAGATAAATAGACAGACAGACAGACAGATGTATAGATAAATAGACAGACAGATTTATAGATAAATAGACAGACAGACAGATATATGGATAAAAAGACAGACAGATATATGGATAGATAGACAGACAGATATATGGATAGATAGACAGACAGATAGACGGACAGATGGACAGACAGATAGACGGACAGATGGACGGACAGATGGACAGACAGATAGACGGATAGATGGACAGACAGATAGACGGATAGATGGACAGACAAATAGACGGATAGATGGACAGACAGATAGACAGACAGATATATGGATAGATAGACAGACAGATATATGGATAGATAGACAGACAGATATATGGATAGATGGACAAAAAGACAGACAGATATATGGATAGATAGACAGACAGATATATGGATAGATAGACAGAAAGACAGACAGATATATGGACAGATATATGGATAGATAGATAGACAGAAAGACAGACAGATATATGGATAGATAGATAGATAGACAGACAGATATATGGATAGATAAACGGAAACAGACAACCACTTTGGAGTGGTCTGGGCTTTTCTTTTTGTTTTTTTGTTTGTTTTTTTAGAGGACCCTCGGTGGTCAGACTGCAGATGGTGATCCTGGCAGGAGAGTGTGGGAGGCCGAGAGAGCAGCCACACCGACTCAGGCAGATGGTTTAAGAGATTTACTTCTTACTCTGTTTGTCTGTCTGCTGCCATTGTGAAGACTCGACTCTGACAGTCCAATCCCACAGAGCATCCTGTACCATGTAAGCCAACACACACACACACACACACACACACACACACTGTGCGCCCAAAGACCTTCCACTGATTTTGCTAAACAACCCTCTATATAACCTCACACCTAACCCTAACCTTAGCCTAAAGCAAATCGTTTCAGAATCCATAGAAAAGCTTCAGGACATCCATGCTTAACAAAGAGACGCAGATCTTCGCATGTACTATTGATTTCTCTTGTTTCGACAGTCTTTGTTCTATAGATAGTTGTGTTTTGGTTCTTGCTGTGCACCAGCGAACGTGCTCGTGTTGCCCAACGGTTTGTCTGATATTTAAGACGAGCCTCGGACTGAATTTTTTTTGGTACACTTTATTAGGTACACCTCCTCCTCTCTACACTCATGGTCCATTTGATCAGTTCCACTCAACATATAAAGGTATTTTGGAGTTCTACAATTACACACTGTGCTCCATTTGCTTCTCTGCATACTTTGTCCCCTTTAAATGTCCAGCCACCATGATCCTGACTCATTATGACAAAAACAATTCGTACTAAATAAAGAACGCACTTGCAGCACTGCATCCTTCAAAATTTCACCTTGTTACTGACTTTTGGTCGCATCGGTTTAAGGAAACTGGACTGTGCAGTATAATCTGAATACCGGTAATCGCTGCCTTTCCTCAGTACTTGCACCGTTTGAGCTCACACTGTGCGCTTGCGTGAGTGAGATCTCCAGCAGCACTGCTGTGTCTGATCCACTCATATTAACGCAACACACACTAACATTCCACCATAACGTCAGTGTCGCTGCTGAGAATGATTCACCACCCAAACAGTACCTCATCTGATGGCCTGTGCTAGTCCTGTGGGGGTCCTGATCATCAGAGAACAGAGTAAAGGGCACAAAAAAGCATGCTAAGAAACAGATGGACTACAATCTGTAATTATAGAACTACAAAGTGCTTCTACATGGTAAGAGGAAGTGATAGAATGGACCTGGCCTGATTATTCGTATATAATCATCTGTAGCTTTAGATTTAGGATCATATTTCTATTTTGTGCTTAATTATACAATTATACTATACCCGACTCAAACCCAGGTCGAGTAGGATAGACGCAGTGATATATATATATATATATATATATATATATATATATTCCCTATTTTCATTATCATTTAAGCAAGTTTACTTTTACTATTCTATAAAAGTTAATTGAAGCTTTGACTCAGATTCAGGTTGCTTTCCTGATTTCTTTTGTCGTTTTTTTTTTATTTTATAGTAGTTAAAGTACCGCACTGTGGGTTTCAATGCCACCTCTACCCAAGCTACCTCTCTTGGGGACCCTGAGCAAGGCCCTTTCCTCACAATTGCCTTGTTGGTTGCACCGTACCCTTTGTAAAGCGCTCCGGATATAATGTGTCTGCTAAATGACTAAATGCAAGCGTGATATTTTAAGTCCTTAATTTAGTCCCGTTCTCGGGCGTGCACGCGCATCCTTAATGACTGCTGAACCCATGTGTATGACGAATTAAGCTTCGGCCTCGGCCAGACACACGCAGCGTGAAGTCTGTTTATGGACACCTGATTCCAGCATCTGTGTACATAATGAAGGGAGGGGTCGGCGTGGAGAAAGTGAGCAGGGTGGGGTCGAGTGAAATAAAAGGCAGGAGCAGATGTCTCTTCCCTGATTGTCTTCTCCTGATTCGTCTCTCTCTGTCCTCCAGAGAAACTGTGATCTGAGCTTTACGCCGCCCTTTAATAGGCCACCGGGGGCTTGCCGTCCTACGTACAGACCTCCTGCGACCGGCAACCGCCCCTCCCTCGGGCAGAGGGGCAGAACGCGGACGCCCACGGGGTGATGAAAGAGAGAACACGGCGAAACGGCAGATGAGAGACGCAGGAAGACAATGGACCTGATGGACTGATCGTAATGGAGTCATTAGGCCTCATTACGAGTGTTAACACGTCTGAAAGAGATCACGTTTTACAGAGTTAAGTGAAGTAAAAATGGGGAAAAAAAGGGCAGGAATTACGTTCAATCTTTTATTCGTTAAATAACAAGTCACTGGAAAACTATCCAGCTGATCAAGCTTCAAGATTTCAGCAGCATTGCTGGCACCTTGGTGCTGGATATTGGGGGTTAAGGAACCAGCTCAGGGTCCGGACTGGGCCCGTAATCCTTCCATGCATGGTGTCCAGTACAGTGGACAGTTGTGTATCTTAATCAAAATTATAGATATAAAATAAAATCAATTGGTTATGGTTTAAGTCTTGTTTGGGAGTAATACATTATTTTAAAAAATTAAATAATCTCAGTTGTTTCACAATTCATGCATGAAAGGGTTAAACAATGTCCTTAACCCCTGAATTGCCTGGACTGTGCAGTGGAACCTGAATGCTTTGAGTAATCATAGCTGTTTCTCAGTACTTGCACCGATTTTAACACTTCATTTCATTGTTATAATTCAATTCAGTTTTAAGCTCACGTCAAAAGTCCTGACAGGATTTTTCAAACAAACTGAATAAGCAGCACCAATTTAAGTCCCCAGGCTGCCACTATTTATAATCCAGTGCCTTTAAGTGTAAAAAGCTTCAGTGTTTCAGCTGTTGCTCTGCCTGCCTTTGTCTCTCTTGGCCAGAGTCGGAAAACTAATCAGGACCGTTTTCGAACCGAAACCTGCACATGGCGATTTCGCTAATGACCCCACATGAAAAACAGCCGGTTTGCACAAGCGTACAAACGCGCGCGCGCACGCACACACGCACACACACCTACTAAAACCTGGCTAACGGAGAGCAGAATACCAATTACCAGTGCCAGAACGCACAGAGAGGGTTGATTATACAGTCCCATCCCCCTCCAATCCCCCTTAATACCCCCACTCTACCCCCTAGGAGGGCACAGTGGGAAATGATGCCTTTGCTTCTAGGCTCAGGTGGCCGACACCGGGTGCACCATGGATGCTGTGAGGAAAGGGGAAGGGAAGGTTTCGGTTCTAGTCTGTGTCCTGAGATCAAACCTGCAGTTTCATTACCACCTTATTTTAATCATATAGTTCTAATATAGATGATTATTTTATATCGTTACTTCTCAGTAATCAAAAAACTTGGTAGGGAAAAAGGGCCCATATTCCACAGTTCTGCTCATTATTTCCAAGCTTCGATAGCAGAAAGATGAAACAATGTGTGCCATATGTTTAGGTATAAAGAATATCTTATTTTAGGTGAAACTTTAAACCTATAGTAAGTAAAAGGTTCATGTGGTTAATATACTAAAGCAGTGACCTGGAAACACCAAACTTGTCTTTATTGTTACTGATCGTAAGTCTCGCATCTCTGCCGCTGAACTGGCGATCATCTGGTCCAAGAGCAAAGTAGGCATTTTTACGTTAGGAGATTTACTTCTAATGGGTTTAAAAAGGGGAAAAGCTTAACATAAAAAGGCATTTTTCTGGAACAGAACTGATCCTGCAGGCAGGTGCTTCCTTTAATGCAGACGTTTGCTTGCAGTAATGACAGATCTGAATTTGACGCATTAAAACGCGCCAGAAGTGGAATCAAAATACTATTTTTTTAAATGATAGCCTGTCCTGAGAATTTTCAACCTTGTTCTGAATTGGAATCGGGTTTTATTCCCAAGCCTAGTCGCTCTTCATAAGGGCAGATGTTGGGCAAACATGGCGAGAAGATTTTGTAAATTAAGACGCCCTTATCCAGAGCGACTTACAGCTCAAACAGTCTTACAATCCAAAGCAATGGTGGGTTAAGGGTCTTGCTCAAGGGCTTGGCAGAGGTGGGATTTGAACCCTAGACCACCAGGGTCAAAATCCAGTACCTTAACCGCTAGGCTACTTCTTTTTTGCATTACGATGTTGCACTTGAGGGACACCGCAAAATATTTTTACTTTTAAACTAAGCTGACTTGTCATCTGCTGATGTAAATAAAGGATAAAGGCCAATTTACTACACTTTTTGCTTTCTTTCATTTCCCTTCTCTTATTGTGTTGGAGATTTCATTGTGTCTCTTATAAAAACAAAAACACAATTGAAGATGACTACAGGAAGCTCTAGTTTGTATTATTTGTGTTTATGAGCAGACTAGAATGCTCTAGTAAACGGTAAAATGGTTCCATTTAGTCACTGGGAGCTTCATTATCATTCTCCAGCCTTTGGCTTTATTCCATCACAGATTTTCTTAAATATCCATATTTTGTATCATCCTGTTTTCTTATCCCATAAGCTCTTGTGCTCTGCTACTAGCAGGATGAGCTGTTCTGCCCAGCAACCGAGCTCTGATTGGCCGGCCTGTTTTCAAAATCGGAACGATTGCAGAAATTGAAAAAAAAAAGACTCAAAATCGCAGGGTGTCACTTTCAGACGTGTAAAGGTGACCAGGACGGCGTAAATACACGCGCGTTCTTTTTTTTTAAACTTGCCATGCGTTTTCGTCGTCTGTAAAAACTGGATTTGATGTGAAAAGACCTTTCGAGAGTTCTTAACTAAAACCAGCACTAACTCTGAGACAGCAAGTTGGGTTGGCTCGAGTTAAAAGGAAACGGCCGAGTCACGGTTAAATGCATCCACCTAGCTGTCACCGTTTTTAACGACTGTACTTAGCTGAGCTAACAGCTGCCTCAGACACATACGCCAGATTAGCGAGGTGATTCGGCAACGGAATGTCAATCCTAAACTTGATTTGACCCTTAAAATCATTTCTGCAAGTTTAAAAACACTTGAGCAGCCATCCCAAGCCCAATTATCTCCGAGCGTGCGAGCTGGCTAATGCTAAAATGCTGAGTCATAGCTGAACCTCCATCTGCGCTACAATTACGGCCCATTTCAGTCCAAGCACACCTCGTTCCCAGTCTGACCTTGTTCACTTCACAAAACGGCAAATTGCTGGCATGACTTTCATTTAAATTATTCACCGCTGTGCCCGTTTAGTGCTCCTAGTTAGCACCGTTAGCTTAGCTGCCAAAAAGCTCGCTCAGTCTAGAGGGATTAAACGTGGAATTCCGAGAAAATTCGGATACACAAATTGTACCGATATCGGTATTAATTATAAACTAAAGTACGAACTGGAACAATAAACGACTCACAGATCAGCCAAACAAGTTTAACTTCTGCTTCCTGTTCGTTATTTCTATAAATATTACACTTATCTATGGCTTCCCCTACACCAGTGCACAGCCCAGCAAATGTGTGTGTGCGAGTGTGTGTGGGGTCCAGCTATTCGTCTGCTACTGGAGCATGACTAAATTTGACAATATTAAGTTCCCCGTGCGGTGAAATTAACCCTCTGCTCCACGCCGGTGGTTCATCATTCAGCGAAAATTAGCATCGAGCGCTCAGCACGAGCAAACACGCTTAAAGCGTCGCGGCATTAGCGCTGATACGTTACCAAAGAGCGTCTTAGCTACAAAAAGGAAACCCGTCCATCGAGTAAAACGGTGTGAAAAAAGGTGACAAGTTAAAAGTTTTACCGTATGATGAGACGATTTTGGCGAATGTCCTACACTTATCCTTCTGTCACGCTCAGTACAGGGTTAGGCAAAAGTAGCAGGACACTCGCAAACAGGACAAGTGCAAAATTTTTTGCAATGATAAGGTGGTCATGTTGGATATCAAAGAAGATCAGGATTGTATCAGAAATCGATTGGTGCGATCAGATTTGCAATATCTCCTGTGTTTTATAAGATATCAAACATTTGTGGGTCATCAAAAGTATGTGTTTATTTATTTATTTGGCTTCTCAACGTCGCTATCGTCATCAGTGGCCATGTACGCGACACACACGAGGTTATATCCATACACAAGTTCATCTCAACACCACACACACAAGTCAATGCCAATTTGGAGTAATCTAACAATAATGTAATGTAACCTAACACTCATGTCTTTGGACTGTGGGAGGAAACCGGAGTACCCGGAGTAAACCCACACAGACACAGGGAGGACATGCAGGCTCCACACAGAAAGGATCCAGGTCTCTCCACCCTGGGATTAAACCCAGGACCTTCTTATTGTGAGGCAGCAGTGCTATCCACAGAGCCACCGTGCTGCCCTCAAAAGTATCTGATGATGGAATCGATGACTGTGATGTCAGCGGCTGCCGTAACATAGCAACGGACTTCAATAAACAACACCCAGGACTGGGGCCGATAAGAAAGGTAGGGATCGTCTAAAGATACCCTACCGCCCCCAAAAAACCTCAACAATGGTTTTGGCAACCTTAGGGAAAAGTCCACGATCCATGAACGTGTTTACCTATCAGAAAAGCGTAAGAGTGGAAATCTCATTTGTTTCTTTTGGCTTTTATGTGTCTATTTACGTCACTGAGCAGACGCCCTTATCAAGAACGACTTACAATCTTAAAATAATTTGAACAGTCTTACACTCAGAGCGATTGTGGGTCTTGCTCAGGGACCCAACTTGTGGCAGAGGTGGGATTTGAAACCCTGGACCTTCTGGCCACCACAGTCCCTGGGCTTTGTGTCCCTTATGTGCTGCAGTATTTCAGCACAGCTTTCTGAACTGCTTATGAAAGACTGCAGATTCGTATTTTGCTTCAGCTGCCATTTCAGCGTAACAAAGCGTTCTGTGCGGTACGGAAGCCTGGGTGGGTCAAACGAAAGCATGTTATGATATGAATAATACTGATACTGTGAGAAACGACTATTGTACCGGTTCAGAATGTTCAATATCGTCTTAACTTTAACTCCTGCCTACTCCTCCGCTTTCAGAATTTCCATCGCAGGCTTTCCCACTCACTCATACGGCCCCGATCCAGTCCTGTGATGCCTGTAATTCCCAAATTAATTCCTCTCGCCTGTCCTGCATGGCTTTAATCACATCCGGTTCTATATAAAGCCCTGTGTGAGTCATTTTTCTGTTTTCACTAGACAAGGTTTTGATGTTTCTCTATACAACTACTAAATAATAACTGAAAATAACAAGTGAGACTGTAAAAAGTGTTTACACACACACACACACACACACACACACACACACACACACACAGACACAGACACACACACAAAGAGACACACACAAAGAGACACAGACACAGAGACACACACACAAAGAGAGAGACACACACACAAAGAGAGAGAGACACACACAAAGAGAGAGAGACACACACAAAGAGAGAGAGACACACACAAAGAGAGA
>JAVSBV010148348.1:0-15537 GCA_033117975.1 Parotocinclus spilosoma | reverse complement strand
CAGTGTGTTTTGGCACTCTTGGGTGATCATACACCCTACTGAACAGTCAATGTGGGGGCACTCTGGTCCAGTTTAACTTGATTCTGTTCACCCCCATAAATATATCACTTACTACTCAATCACCATAACTGAGTTTAAATCTCATTTGCATAATTAAACAACTTCTTTTGACATTTCATTTGCTTTTCTTTAAGTGACTGCAAATAGTGGGGACCTGACGACCACGTTCCAAACCTTTTGGCAGATGGGCTACAATGGCTGTTGTACAGAGCGGTTTGTTTCATACATTGATTTATAGTCACTTATTACACAGGTTACGGAGCATAGAAAAGTCGAAGAAAATAATGGCGAAGACCTGTGTAGACAAAAAATATCTTCGATAAATATTGTCAGTGAAAGTGATGAAGATTCTGCATTGGAAAATACATTTACACACTAGGTTTGTGTCTTACAAACATTCATCTGGAGCACTATAACTTTCCTTACTTCGTAATTGACAGATTTGTTTTCTTTTCTACTCAATCTGACAGTGGTGACGTCTAATTTATTCCCTGGAGTCACTTGTAAAGCGAGGCAGACTCGTTAGCCGGGGCGCTGTAAGCACTCTGCTTCTTTGCTCTTTCCACGGCAGCCGCGAATAAATCAGCAAAACGACATCTTTTGTATGTTCATTAATAGGCACGACATGCGTTCATACCAAACCCAGACTATTCACTGAATGGACTTTGATGGATAGCCGAGCTTTTTTAAAAAGGCGCCGTTCATCTTCCTGCCCTGCAGCAGCTTTTCTGCCTGTCCAAACCTGTATTTATTGGCTTTAAAGACTCGAATGTGTCTTGAATCGGCCTCTAGTCTCTTACATGGTCAAGCTGCGGTATTAAACTAAGTAGCAGGTCATAAAAAAGAGCATATTTACGGCAACACTGAAGCACTTAACCCTTCTGGAAAACCTGACGTGTTTCGAAAAAGAACCGATAAGCTTGCGGCATAGCATTATGCTAACTGCTTTCTGAACGCTTGCCTAGACAAACATTAGCAAGCGTTCGGTAAACATGACCGTGTGTTCCTCATTACAAAATCCCAGTTCAGGCATTTGATTTGCAATACAGTCTGGAATCAGAGCATACACACCTAAACACACTTTTAACTACGAGCTATGTATATATTTAGTGATACACACACGCTGCTCACTAAAATTTAGAGACATTTCATTAAGAGAGATTTAGTTTTAAAGTATCCCCTAATTTTTGTGAGCAGTATATCAAAATTATTTTAACAAATAAACCCACGCAGACACAGGGAGGACATGCAGACTTCACACAGTAAGAATCCAGGCCGATCCACCCTGGGATTGAACCCTGGACCTTCTTGCTGTGAGACACAAATCGACCAACCATGTACAGGTATGCACCGGTTAGCATCCGCGTTATGTTCTGTAGAAGAGGACATTGATTGGACATCACCATAGACCAGTGGTTCCAAACCTCTTTTTTTGGATCTTTGTGAGCTTAAGCATATCTTATATGCATAGATTTTCATTCTACTGTCCTTTTAAAAAAGTGGGTCCTTGGCTGCTACCCTTACAAAAGACCATTTTGGGTCCAGATCTTTATACTGTAGAAGGATCTCATGTTGCCCTTGGCTGTGTTTCTGCTTTATTCACTTTTTTTTAAATCCTGCATTCAAACGGTATGTCATTTCTGATTGTATTTAATTACAGTCGATTCCGGTTAATAGGACATCCGGTTAATGGGACCAGCCGTTTATTCGGACCAAACCCTAGAGTACCGAAACAAATTCTATTATATACGTGTAATGTTATAAAAATCCCGAGTTCCTCCCCAGCCCTATCTACTGCCATCTACAGGTCTTTGCCTAACATTTCCATTTACTACAAAAAAGAAGCCACAAGTCGCCACTTAACTACTGCAAAAGCAGATCAGCGATTTATGGGAGGATTTTTGGGACCTCCGGGAGAATTTATGCTTTTATCAAAGGTCAGGAAATCCAAAAAGTTGTGTTGACAAGAGAAAAACTAGCAGGAGGTGACCACGCCCACCACTTTCTTGATTTTATTCAAGTGCAGTCCGTCAAAAGCGCGTCAGATCACACTGGATAAGTTCTTCAAACGTTGACTGGAATTTAGTAAGAACTTGTTTTTTACAGTATTATGCTTTGCATGCTGAGTACCTATGCATTGTGTTGTAGATCGTTTAGAAAGATTTGGTTGCAAATGTATTTTTCAATGAACAAAGTTGGTAAGTAACATTAGTTATTGTTTGTACGTTTGCTATACATGTAAATCACACAATAAAGGTTTAATAAACATTTAATATGTTACATAGCAAACCGTTTTGTAACATAGGGCGTGTTCGTTTAATCAGACTAGGCGGTTATTATAACCATTTGGACCGATAGGACTGATGTGGTCCGATTAACCGGATTCGACTGTACTTATTTATATCTGTCATTCCTGTAACATGACATAAAAACTGGCTTTAACTCTTTAACTCCCAGCTGGTTATTAGGTACGCTTGGTAGATAGTAACACTCTAACACTCATGTGTTCAGTCATGTGTCTGACGTGTATAGATATCATCTCTGAAAAGCTAGCATCCTGTTTAACACGATGTAATATGGGCATTAAACAGCATATACTTATATATCCCCAAATCAGAAAGAGTTGATATGATATGGAAAATGCTAAATACAAAATGCATTGTCTTGAATTTACTTTGAGATGTATTTAATTGCAGACATATTGAACCCAAAGATATTTCATGTTATGCGTACTAGGCTTCATTTATTTTAAACTGAACAATGACGTGATTTCAAACAGATGATGCCAACAGGTGATTATAAACAAAAGAAGCATCCAGGAAAGGCTGAGTTTTTGAGGAGCAAAGATGGGCAGATGATTTCGAGTGGTCAATAAATGTGTGAGAAAATGTCTGATATGTTTAAAAACAATGTACCCCAAAAAGACTGTAAGGGATTTCCATATTGCAGTCTTATCTTTTCTTATTTTATTTTCTTATTTGAAAACATTGATGTCCCTATGAAAGATGTAATTTTGAAGGAATGAATGTTGCTTTAAAATCTTAATGTACGTTTCTGCATTAATGTCACCATGACAGAACTAAAGAGGGGAATGACACAACCCTATAGCACCTATTTTGGTCCCTGGCTGTTGCCACTGTAGCTGACAATAGTCTGGATGGTCCTTTTTGTTTTTGATTTTAAGTCCATTTTTATTCTCTGGCATCAGATTTATCTAGGATGGACCAAAGACTAAAAAGATCATCCAGACTATTATCAGCAAAATGTCCAAAAGCCAAGATCTGTCATTGCATGGGCCCCTGGTGGTGTTTTTGGTAAAAATGTTCTGCCATGGCAAAATTAATGCAGAAAAGTACATTGAGATTTTAGAGCAACATTTTTAGAGGAACCTTCCTCCAAGATCTTTCACAGGAACTTTCATTCATTTATCAAAAAGACAACCCAAAACACGTCAGATCAGAAATGGTTATGACTGAAATAAGGAAATCCCATCCAATCTTATGAGGTACATTGTTTTAAAATTTAAAAGAGATCCTCTGGTCACCATTGTGAATGTGATTGTAATCACTTGTTGACATCACCTGTTTGAAATCACATAACAAATAAATTATCTTTCTTTCTTTCTTTCTTTTCTTTCTTTCTTTTCTCTTCTTTCCTTCCTTCTTTATTTCTTACTTAATTTCTTTCTTTCTTCATTTCTTTATTTATTGTATTCATTACAGTCATAAAGTTCCCAGGTCCAGGTTTAGGAATGTGCTGCAGGCCTGAAATGCATAATTAAATGTGTCTTAACTAATAAAATCAAGTTGATCAGATAAAACATAAAATATCTCACTTTTGTATTGTCTACAATTAAATAAAAGTCAAAGTACATGTAAGAAGCAATGCAATTAAAAAAAAAAAAGCATTTTCCATACTGTTCAAACTTTCTCTGATTTGGGGCTGTATAAGCTTGTTAAGTGGTGTGTAATAATGCAATTTACTGAAAATCTAAGTACACCACTACTTGGTAAATATTGGTAAAATGATTATTGCGTAGACTCGTAATCTTATTCATTACTGATTGTGGTACTTGAATGTGCAGTCTCATGTGCTATGCCCACCACTGCAGAGGTGTCACAATCAGATACGATTGGCTGAGGGAGAAGCAGCCGGTTGGGGGATTATCCCTTGGTGCTGCAACAATTACTTTTGCCAGCCCTGCGGCGGACTGGCATCTAATTAAAGGCACAAGATTATGAGATGGTATGCCATTATTATGAGTGTTTGTTATTATTGCATGGTAGGATCCTGGAATTTATGAGAAAGTCTGTCATTTTTACAAGACGATCGTTATTATTGCGAGGTGGTATTTCATTATTAATGAGACAGTGTGTTACTGTTATAAGGTATAAAGTAGATAGTTATAGTTAAATAGATCGGTTTCTAACTAGAATAGTTATAATACAAGCGAAACAGCACTGATTTCTGAACTGATTTCTGAACCGAAATGAAAATGATTAGACTAATGCAGTTGCGTGATCTGACTCCAAGCAAAAAGGGCCTGTGGACAATCCTAGACCGGAGGGACCTGGATCTTTCTGTGTGGAGTCTGCATGTCCTCCAATGTTTATTCTGGGTACTCAAATTTTCTTCTGCAATCCAAAGAATTGCAAAATGGAACTGGCTTTAGAATGTCTGATATGACGGCAAATGTTGAGTTGAAAAAGAGGCTGGAATTTACTAATAAAATGGAATGAGAAGGAGAAGACTGTGATGTCATGAGAAGATCGAAGGATAACTGGGTCAATGGGTAACACGTGTGTGTGATGTGTGTGTGTGGGGGGGTAGACCTAAAGAGATATGGATGGAAGTTGTGTTAAATGAGGTATAAAATCCTGCACTGAACCCAAGATTGGTTTCAGAGATTGGATTGATTAATAGCGATAAGCCCATTTTCAGAAATGGCTAACCCAGTTTGTTCTGGGCAATAGCCATTTAACTGAATGTTGTTTTTGTTGTTAAAGTGAACTGTAAGTCCAAAATCATTTTTAAAGTGGACCAGTTGTGACCAAAACCAGGCTGGATTATCAAATTGATCTTTTCAAGTGTGTATTTGAGCGCAGAGGCACTCAGTGTTTACCTGCTATACCATTAGTTGAATCATAAATCTGAAGCCCTTTCAAACACTATACACAGGGCTGTTGTACAGCGAGGACACTTTGCTATGTATGGTTACTGGTATAAGCATGATAGAGGTTTGCATTTGTAAGCCGAAATAGTTTTCTCTTTTCTTTTCGGGTTCTGAATTTGGAGACTCCGAGGAGGTCCGCAGGGTTTCTCAGGTCAACCAAACAAACAGACTGTTTTGGGGGAAAATGGAGAAGAAAAAGAGCTCTGTTGCTGAAAGAGCGAGGAATGAACTTGACTTGGCACACACTCTGGTGGAGAGGAGGGCTGTTAGGTTCAACTAATCCAGTGAATAATGAGTCTAAGTGATTATGGACGTTTTTCATACAGTGTTCTTTTGGTAACCCAAGAAAAATATAAAAATTAATCTCTCAGTCACCTTTCACTGAACACTTTCCACACAAAATAGGCAAAGAATCACAGAAATTGACAAGGAATAACACAATATGCTAGCCGTGGTATAATTCATGGTTTCGGCCAAAGCTTTCAAATATGCAAAACTAACGAGTTTATTAAGAGGGGGTTTGGGGTGTGCATTATTGCAAAGATATGCAATGCTGTTGGATTGTTCTTGATCTTGTAACCATGATCTGTTAATTACAGTGTGCTTGTCTGAGGACTCGTCTGTCTTCTGACTGTTTCAGCTGTGTTTTAAGTCGGTAAATCCAGCACATGATGCAGAAACGTGGTGTGTTAAGGTTTTTAAAATAATGTCACCATTTTTTAATAACCCGGTATTCCAGAATACCATCATACACCCCAACACTAACCAGAGCTGAGTTTGTGATCACAAAGCTCATTTACTTTTACAAGACTTCTGTCTTTGTCTGTTGAAAAAATGTAAACATTTGCAGTCTTAGCCAAAAGTTTATGCACTACAGAATGTGTTAATTCTACATTGGCCGGATTGTTAAGTACCATGTAGACTACAATGCTCCAGAATTGATGTTAAAAGCTCTACGTGGTTTAACCCTGACTCTTCAAAGCGCTAGCACAGTGCCGCAAAGACCCTGGTTCAAATCCAACTTTGGAATTAGGTTTGGGTGACATCAATAAATATAAATGGCTGTTTCTTAGGAAGGGAAGTCAGTTGGGATTCATCACCCTGCTGATCCTTTAATGGACTGCAGTCCACCCCCCCAAACCATTCTTACACCATGCACTGTGTTTTCTAGAAATCGGCGACACTGACCAGAAAATGAATAAAAAGAGTTTAAATGTGGAAAAAAAATAGTATGTTGTCAATACAAGAAGATATGTCACTGCAAATATACAAAACATTTTACTGTTATGAAATTCTGCCATGAAATAGACACACTGGCCACTTTATTAGGTACATATTGCTGGAACTGCCTTAATTCTTCATAATGTTTCAATAAGGTGCTGGAAACCATAAGAGATTTTGATCCACATTGACATGAGACACATCACATAACGTAGTTGCTGCATATTTGTCGGCTGCACATCCATGATGCAAATTGCCATTCTGCCATATCCCAAATGTGCTCTGTTGGAGGACATTTGTGTGCAGTGAACTCGTTATTTTGATTAAGAAACCAGAGCTTTGTGACGTGTTGTGTTATCCTGCTGTACATAGCCATCAGAAGGTGGTGCACTGGGGTCATAAAATGATGTATATGCTCAGCCACAATACTCAAGTTGTGGCGTTTAAACAAACCTCAGTTGGTGTTAGGGGGGGCCAAAGTGTCCTAAGAAAATGTCCCTCAAACAATGCCACCATCACCAGTAGCTTGGACCGCTAATACAAGTAAGGATGGATCCATGCTTTCATATTGTTTATGCCTAATTTGGATCATCTAAATGTCACAGCAGAAATAGAAACCCCTCATATCAGGCAATGTTTTCCTCTGTTGGCCAATTTTGGTGAACCTGTTTAAATTGTAACCTTGATTGCTTGTTGTTTGCAGAGTGGCAGCCGGTGTGATCTTCTGCTGCTGTAGCCCATCTGCTTGAAGCTGTTGTGCATTTAGATATGCTCTTCGGCATACCTCCGTTGTATTGATTAGTTATTGTTGCACTTTTATCATCTCATACCACCTGGTATCAATATTCATTTTCTCAGTTCAAAGTGGTGTTTGTTTGGTGCTGATGGAGCAAAGAAACAGTGATATAGTCATAGCAATTGTAAATAGTTTTATGTAATTTATTGTCATTTTACCAATTGGTTTGTTTGTATAGCATCTTACACACATTTATAAACCCTCATAAGGCTTCACTGTGTGCGTTTGTCGTTAAGTAAAGATAATGATTGTTTCTTCAGATTTGTTTAATGCATGTTTTTCGGTCCAGTTGTTATGCTATGAAATGGGGAAAGAATAGATTGCATTATAGAACAGAAGATATTAGACACTTGCATGGTGACATTTTAAAGCTTTTTAAACAGACCTCTACGAGACAGCGCTGTCAGTTCCAGCTGTAGCTCATCTGCATATGTCTCACATTTGCTATGAGACGATTATGAAAACCTTTAGACGGGATACCAAATTCAAATCCATACAGGTTTTCTATTCTTGGCAGGGTGAGGCTTTCTCGCATGCATTTGGCATACACACACACACACACACACACACACACACACACACACACACACACACACACAGCAGACTGTTTTTCAGCAAGCTGTGCCGTAATCACCATTCAACTCAGATTATGTAATTAAACTGAGCCTGAGATGCAGTTGTGGTTATTATCATAGCTTAAATATAATTTGCTGTGTGGAGGGAAAAAGTAGCAAACAGGACAGACGCTGATTTATATGTAGTTAATATTTTATTTATACTATAGTGATAGTGTAATGTCTGTTACGTGTTTTGTTCCTCATGTCTACTACTAGTGTGAGTAATTGGCTGTTTACACTGGTCTACAAAATGTCAAAATGTTGGTTCAGAAAAAAATTCTGGTTCAGAAATATTTTATTTTAAATTCCTTAATGATTCTGATGTGCTGAATTAAAATACAACAAGGAAAACTGTCATTTGGCTCTAGTTTCCATCTTTGAGTTTGTGTTTTACTGTTACATAAATGAATAATTAATTAAAACATATAGTTATTACTTCTGAAATGATAAAAATGCACATGTATTGTTCACCAAAAGATTCAGAGGAAACTTAAATGTATTTAAATGTAATTTAATAAATAAATTCACATATCTAAGCACAAAGAATAACTTATATAAGGCATTAAACAGTATGAAATACGTCCTCAGTAACTGGCTTTTCGGCTGTTTTTTAAGTGTGTCTTGTATTCAAGCATCAGATTTTCTCTAGTAATTGTTCAGGAGTAGCCTGCAAGCATTAAAGGGTTCTATTTACCCTAATCTGGTTTTTCTGTAGTTACAATTTCCTGGTGAAATTGCTCATCATGCTCGTCACTGACTGCTCCGCAGTTTGGTGCAAAGGAGTGTAGATGAGAGTGCAAGAAATTTTTAAGAATTTTTAAGGACATGTTACAAGGTCTTTTTAAGCCTGAATGAGATGTTCCACTAACTCTTCATAGTTGTCTGCAATGGAGTTTCCAAGAAAATTTGTTACCATCAACTAAAATGTTACCCACGCAGCTGTTTTCTTGTCATGCAGCAATCATGTTGCAGAAGCACACAAATCCGAGGACGCCTTCCTTTATCTTTGCTTCACTTAACTTTACAAAGGAGATACTGAAATTCTTCTGCATTTTTGTCCATTGCTTTCAGGAAGTTCTTCATAAGACCCAACTTGATATGCAGTGGTGGTAGCAGAACATTTTTTGGCTGCAGAGAATATCTGTGGGGCCAGTCTCTTTTCTTGTAGTTTTCTTCTCTTGCTTGATTGTTTCTTTCACATAGGAATTAGTATAATTAGGATAATTTGTGTATCCACCCTGGAGACTCAAGAATGAGAGCAACCACTTTTAAGTGACCACAGAAGCACAATTGATGTTGGTAGTTATACTATAAACTCCAACCGTGTTCATAGTTATGCACCTCACTTTTGTGACTCAAAAAAGTCACTTCACCATAGATAACAGAAATGATCTGCTCTATAAAAGCAAATCTGAGGAATCGTTGAATAGCTGAACGATGATATAAGTCGAATGGTAAAAATGCTAGATGGGTGACTGATAGAGGGAGAATTTAAGACTTATATAGAGATGTGTGATGCAGGTTTAATTAGGATTGTATCATCTAGCTTTCATTGGTCATTGAGAGATGATGCAATACTGATGATGCAATCTTTGCAAAAGTTCAAATACTAGGGCTATTGCTATGACTGTGCAAGTAGTCTGATTTACAACATATATCACATTTTCAACAATATTATCAAATATTCAGAAAAATCAATCGTAAGTTGAATTTATCAAAACTTTTGATTTTCGTCCCCTAGATACGAACCAGTTCTGTTCCGAGAGTAGCCTTGAATGTTAAGTTTATATGTTCAGCCTAAGTGTCCAGCTTGTAAGCCTCCTGATCCTTCTTAGTTTTGTTTCAGTGCCCATTGTTATGACTGCTATCACTGCTTTTACAATTCAAAGACACTCTGGGTTTAAAATGGCGCAATAATTCCTCAAAAAGTATTTTACATACTTTCTGTGTCACAACCACGGTCATATCAGACTACACTTTTCATATTTCATATCATGTATCATGCCGTTTCTCTGTATGGTCTCTGTATGCCCAGGTCTTCAGTTTCTTAATAAATCTCTGCTCTGCTACCATCTTCTACTGTACACCACCCAATTTTGACCCAAGCATGACAGTCGATGTAACAACCACAAAGCTTGGTTGCAAAAGCAATTTGATCTTGTAACTAATCTTTGTGCTTAGTGTAAGAAATGCCATTTAGTTACCATTATACGTCAGTAACATTATGCCTGTCTGAAGACTCGGGGGTCTTTGAGCCCTAGCGGCACAGTAAGCAGGTCTGGCATCTAGCATTGTGCTGCTCACCTTTGGCTTGGGCCTGCGACCAAATCACAGCCATGATTTTATTCACAATAACATACTCCTTCTTGTGTTTTATTTATTAACTGTAAAGTAAAGAACAGAAACAATTACTGTTGCGACCCTGGCTTTTCCCTCATTACATTTTTCAGCACTCATCACTTCGGCCACGGGACTCCCTACGAACTGCTGAGTTTAAAATTTAAAATTCAGAGTACGGTTTCTGCTAAGTTTGCGCATTATGGGATTCCCAAAACTGTCATACAATGGGCACTACGTGTACCTCTATTCCCATCCACTGGACATCCACATGAATGCCTGGACTCAGGATTTCCCTGGAGAACATTATCAAAAACATCTGTGCACACATACCAGACCAGAGGATCCTTCTTCCTTCTTGCTTTCTACAGTGGATCGAGGTTAGCATGGTGAGCACTGTCCAGTCTGTGAGTCAGCAGGTGGCTCTGCATAGTGTGTTGTTCCTTCTGTAACCAGCAAAAGACATTGCTCTCACCGTGTCACCAGTTGGTTTGTGTCTCTTTGGACAACTCTTGGTAGGTACTCACCACAGCACCCCTGTTGTTATGGAGATGCTCCCACCTAGTCATCTGGACATAAAGGTTTGACTGTTGTGGCAGTGACTCAGGTCTATACTCCTTGACATGTCTCCCACATCCATATACGGACTATAGGAACTGACTGTTTACTTATCTTTTAATATATCCCATAGCTTACTGTGCTCTTGTAATGAGATAACCAGTTATTCATTATTTGATCTGGGAGTGATGATCCTGTTTTGGTCTACCATTTTGTGCGTGTGTGTGCGTGTGTGTTGTCAATTCCCAATTACTAACTGGGAGGTGATGGCTAGCATGTTGTTAGTCCAAGACGTAGTATCAACCAATGGCTTTTTTGAGTTGCATAAAACACAGCTGTCTTCTGTACTCATAAACGTAGAGAAGCCTGCGATTGCTTGGTGTCGCTTTGATCAATGGTGAAGAAAGGGAAATGCTTTCCCTCCACCCACCATCCCACCCACTCATGACCTCCCACTGATGTGGTGAACGCTTTTCTGCTGTGCCACACAGTGATCTCATAATTCTGTCCACTGAGCAACAGCACTTTGACAGCTTGAAAAATGTCGAGGATCAGATTTGAGGGCTTTTTAATCTATATTTATTTGTTTTGTATGAACACTGCTTTTGTTAGATATGAAGCATTTATCATTCGTTACTGGAACGATATTTAGTATAATTACTATTGGCAGGTGATTAATGGAGATGTGAAGGCATGGATGGGGATGTTATAATCAGTGCATTAATTCAGGTGATCAGTAGCTCATTAAGTAGGAGGTGTATCTGTCCTGGATTTCATCAGAGACTGGAGTGTAATTCCTGTCATACTTGTAGATTTTAAGACAATTTGTAGTGGGCTCAAATTTTCCTAGAGCTGTATGTAGTTTTGAACAGTATTTGTTTATGAAAGGCTTCTACACTTTATATAAAATAGGAAAACGGGTCCTGAAGCATTAAAGTGACCAACAAGCTTTAGAAAGCTCTGCTAAACACTTCTATTTTGGACCACATTTAGGAAATGATATCAAATGAATATGCCTGTTCACGTTCAGAGCAAACACTGAGTACATTTAGATGTGCTTAATAATCTGATAACTGCAGACAATCTGATTTTGTCAGTAATCTAATCTACAAGTTAATATGCACTTGGGTAATCAGTTAGTGGGAAAAGTCAAGGGATTAACTGAGTCATGGGTGATAATTGGATAGCTTCTTTGCATCCAGCCAATAATCTTAAAAGTGAATGTGATGTATATCTCAAACTTTAATAGTCAGTTAATGAAATCTTAATTAGCTAATAATGCATTTCAGACTCCACAAGTGTTTGATAGCCATTTTGTGGATATGGCTTTAAATTCCTGGCTTGCCAAATTCTGTGAGAGAAACAAGCAATATGAGAGTGTGGTAGCCTAGCGGTTAAGGTTCTGGACTCTGGACCAGAAGGTCCTGGGTTCAAATCCCGCCTCTGCCAAGCTGACACAGTTGGACCCTTAAGAAAGGTCCTTAAACCACAATTGCTTGGATTGTAAATCTGCTAAATGCTGAAAATGAAATGAAATGAAGCAAACATCTCTACAGAAAGAAACCCAAAAAGAAGCAAAGTCTCGTAGAATAAGAAGGCCTACCAAATGTGTTTGCTTATGCTAACCTCTTCTGGAACAGCTCTACACTCTTTATTGTTACATTTGCATGCATGCAGACTCACCCAAGGAGGTTTGGTCCCTTTTTGAGTCTTGGTCCTTGCAATGTTTCTTCCTTAGGTTTAGGGAGTTTTTCTTTTCCACTGTCGCCCTAGGCTTGCTTAGTTTGGGATTGGCCTTTTAAGATAATATAATATTGTAAAGCTGCTTTCAGACAATGCTCCATTGTAAAAAGTGCTGTATAAATAAATCTAACTTGACATGAATGAAATCAGAGTAAAGGTATAAGTGTGCTGAGAAATCCCATTACTGAGCTGAAGTCCAGCTCTCTTGATAGGATTTCTTAATGTAACTTCAAGACCTTAATGCGATCTGAGAAACAAGCTGTTTACCTGACCACTGTAATCAGATGACTGCAGAAATCTGATCGGATTTTAGTTATGATCGGATTATAAAGTGCATCTAAATGCACTCCCGATGCTTCAACAGTGGGTGGAGAGATAAGTAAAGCAACTCACTGGATTGAAAGTGGTGAGACAAAGCGTAAATGTTCTTAAAGGTAATGTCTTTTCGTCTCTCTGAAATGACCCTAGCCATCCACGGCATTTTGGTTATCTCACCTTATGCTTCCCTTTAGGTTTCTTTCATGTATGAAAAGCAAGAAATCGTACTTCGTAATTTGCCAGTTTATTCCCTAAATTGCAGTGTGAGCTGCTGCATCATCATTACATTTACAGTTACATTATTTAGCAGATGCCCTTATCCAGAGCGTCTTACAACTCATACAGTCCTACAATTTAAGCAATGAGGGTCTTGCTTAAGGACCCAACTGTGGCAACTTGGCAGAGTTGGGATTTGAACCCAGGACCATCAGGTCCAGTACCTTAACCGTTAGGCTACAGCAGTCATTATTGACAGCCACTGTAAATATTACAAAAATGTAATGAACCATGGCAACTGGAACGGTGCAAATTAATAAACAAGTCAGTGATGTTCCGACAATGGCGCCATGTCCCGACTCGCTACATGCTCCCTCCGATATCTGATCCAGTATTCTCTGACATTATTGAACTGGAACCAACCAATGTCATGGATTGGAAGAGATTGGAGTGTTTTATAAGAAAAGTGATTTAGGCAAGGTGTAATGGATTAACCCCAGTCCATTTCTAATCCTTTACACTTTCATTTATAATGAAATCACAATGTGCCACTACAGCAGCATCAGTCTCAGCTTAGCTTATTGATGTTTTTCCCCATATCACCTCCAAACCCTGTTTGATTACATGGCTGTAGTAAATTTATAGCTACAGCGTCTCCATCAGTGATAGGGCGTCATAACCCCAAGTCTGAACTCGTTGCTATTTTCTCTGGGTTTGACCTCTTCCTTCTCTCACCTTCCTCTCTCCTAATACTCTGCTTTCTTATCTCTCTTATTATCTCTAATTCTACAAGCCACACCTTCATATTTTATTAAGTGTGGTATGTTATAGTCAGGAAACATGCACAGTTTGACCATTATTTCCCGCTTTCTCTTCCAATCTTTTACTGATTAGTTCTATTTCTCTTCTGTTGTGAAATCAGTTTCTAGTGAATACAGCTGTGAAACTTGTTTGTTTACGTGATATTTAATGCAACATAATACAAAAAACATTTATAGCTAGTCAGACATATATAGTCCTATAGATTCCTGCAGTTATCTGATTATCTGATCAAGTGGTCATGTACACAGCATATTCCGATCTACACATCAGATTAAGAAATCTAATAAAGAGGGCTGGTTTTTGCTCCAGTAATCGTATCACTCGTAGGATGTATTATCAGTTAATCGAGTTGAATCTTTTTAACTTAGTCTGTGCATGTGTGGGAGCCTACCCCACCACGGTTGCCATGTCCACCTATTCTATAGACTAAACTTTATTTGGCCTGCTTTATCCACTGATTGTGTATTTTATGGTAATACACAGGATGATATATGCTGGATGATTGTAAAGCAGGGAGACACTTTGCAAGCCAGAACTTGTTCAGTTGGATACATTTGCAAAACCAAAACTGTCCTACAGGCTTATTATTTATCAGGACATTGGAATGACGCTTTGTTCTTTATTTGAAACAGTGTATTATTTGCATAAGGCAGGTTAAGGTGAAATACCTAATAAAGATATGATGGAGTGATGAGGTAGGATTAGGGTCTGTATACATTAGGAAGCTTCACATCACCTGCATGCGTATTGCGTATATGTATGTGTGTATGTGTGTATGTGTGTATGTGTGTGTGCGTGCGTGCGTGCGTGCATGTGCGTGCGTGCATGTGTGTGTGGGGGATGCTGATGTCTCCTGGGACTGCTCATACAGCAGCTGCATGGACAGTGTGGTCATTAACATCATGATTATCATCCCAACACACACACAGATGGAGGTCCAGACCAGTCTGTGCTGAACACTGGAGAGAGGATTTCAAAGCTTTTGTCCTGAAAGGACACATCAAAAGTCAGTTTTCCTACTGAAGCTCAGCTTCAGTCTCTAGCACTCTGTCTTAGATGTGTGTGCGTGTGTGAGTGTGGGTGTGTGGGTCATGTTTATGTATCATTGTGAGGACTAAATGTCCCCACATTTTTTTTTTTGACAAAGGATGTCCTTTATGTCAGTTTCTTTCAGATGCTTTACAGTAAGTTGAGGTTTGGGTTTAGGTGTAGATGTGGCTAGGATTGTGTAGTATGTATGAATTCCAGCCTTTGTTTTAATGGTTTGGGAGAGCTGACATTAGGAAGTGTAGCACTCATTGAGTGTGCTCACATTCACTGTATCATGTAGCCTTGTATGGTAGACTACTGAATGTAAGCATTGCATTTAATGCACTTGTAGCAGAAGTGTGAACAATTGGTGTTAGGGGTGTGTTTGGTCACTTCAGACAGTGGTAGGTTTAAGGAGCTGGAGCTATAGAGCTCCTGAAAAAAATGGAGGCTGTGGACCGATGATGACCAGCTGCGGGATGCAATAGGAGAGGATGCCAGCTGTGAGCGAGATGGTCTCAAACACCTTTTGAATACATTGAACAAAAGATACAGACTGCTTATTAACAAGAACTAGCTAGTACAATACAGTGGAACCTAATTTTTTCACCGAGACAATTTGGACATAAAATGGTCTGTCCCCCCCC
>JAVSBV010148327.1:0-15541 GCA_033117975.1 Parotocinclus spilosoma | reverse complement strand
TTTTAAAATTTTAGCATCAATTTCAATCTCAGCACCCCAAAATTAGTTAAGAACAACTGGTTTGATGCCCAAAACATGTTGGCTGTTAACCAGTGTAATTGATCGAATCGATAGGTTCAAATGATACAGTATAAAGCTTCCGAAAGGCAGGAGTAGAGGGTTTATTGGAAAAATCTGAGTATTATTTTCGTTTAGAAACACAAGTACTGTAAGTAACTTATATATAACTGTACTGCTAACTGTAATGTGACTGATTAACAAGAATGTAAACTGTTACATTACTAAATTACCAAATTATCATCAAAATCCATAATAGAACTGTGAAATAATTTATGGTCAGTTCATAATTAATCAAGTTTACAACTGTACTATGAATTTTGTCAGTGGAACCATGAAGTCAAATTACCGTCAATAATTTATGGTCAAACTGTAAAAGTTTGCAATAAAACTGTCAATCAATTTACATTTTTACTATAACATTTCACAGTACATTTTTCCTGGGTTGTAAGCAGGTTACCTTCACCTTGCCCATATGTTATTGCTTCTGATCAAGTTTCTATAGGAAAAAGTAAATGAAAGTCAAAGAAAGTTGTTTGAGTACATAAATGAGATGGAAAATCAGTTCTTGTGATTGAGTAACAAGTGATATATTCATGGGGAGAACAGAAGAATGTTAAACTGGATGATTGTACCACACATTGACAATTCAGTAGGGTGTATGGTCACTCAAGACTGCCAAAACACACTGACAGTAATAGGGACAGGATCAGATTGTCCAGCAGTTTTTGTGGAATCCTCTCCCTATTCATTTTAAAATATCCCCTAATTTGTGTATTAAGGCATCCCATTTGAATGAATAAATGAGTATGGTGCAAAACGCCATAATAGCACTCTAATCAGCACATGACCTTATTCATATGAATTCTGTTTACATAGTATAATTCGAAATCAAGAACGTCACCAACGCCACTGTGAACACACCCTTAGATACAGCTATAATATTGTTGCACCCTGGTGTTGCCAGAGAGCAAGGCAGAGACAGTAACTGTTTTCCCACAGTTTGTTAGTAATCCTCTTATCCTTCCTCAGTGCTCACAGGATCCGTGAGTGTATGTAGGTCAAAGAAACAAGCGAATATCTCATTTACTTTATGAGCTAAATTAGCCTCTTGCTTAGATGATCTAATAATTTGATACACGTCAACAAGTCAAAAACATGCAGTTATTTATATGGTAACCATGTAACTAAATATTAATAACAGAAATAGCCCCTTCGTATTACACATATAGCAACCAGGGATTAAACGTAATGCAACTGCGTATTAACCAGCTAGCTAGCTTTGTTCATTATAAGGCGAATAGCGGCTTAAGGCTAACGTTAAAGCCCGCATTAACAAAGAATTTGTTAGATGACTAGATATTTAAAAATACCTCATACCCATTTACAAGGTTCATTTATTAGCCATAAGTTTAGGTAACGTTACTTACCGCTGTGTAAAAAAATATCCCCGAAGGGGCCGTTGCGCTTGTTAACTGAACGACAAAAACAGCACTCCAAGCCAAACTGGACCTGGAACTCGGGAGTCGACTCACAAGAACAGTGAATCGGTTCAAGTTCGAGCAAATTCGAGGATGTTGGTTATAAAGGATTACATAAAACACAAGATAAAACAGAATAATTGTCATCCCTGGTTCCCTATTAAAAGCAGTGTAGAAGTTAGGTAGCAGGGGAATTGTTTACTGGATCCATAAATCTACTACTAAATCTTTAAGTGGGAAAATGTTAAAAAAGACATTGAGTTTTTGGGCTCAAGCGTCAAGCACTGAGTACAATTCGTTAAGGACTAATTAATTTTCAACGTCTAAAATCACAATCTGAACTCCGTAATTTCAGGAATCAAACAGCAAATCAGAAAGGTTAACATTAAAGCTCTGCGTCTCTTCAAAAACTTGTATAAATCATTTTAAAAAGGAACGTTAAATTTGTTTTGCTTAAGAAAAAAAATTAACTGTGAAATATTTATGGTCAGTTCATAGTCACTCAAGTTTACAATTGTACTATTAATTTTCACAGTAGATCTATAAAGTGTCCAAATGACCATCTAAAAATTATAACCGAACAGTGAAACTTATGGTCAAATTGTGACCATATTTACAAAGTTACGTTGTACTATGAAATCTCACAGTACATTTTTCCTGGGTGCTTCCAAAAACATTTAGAACAGTTGATAAGATGATAAATAACTTGTTCTGATATGCATTAAACATATTAGGGATTAAACCTAAGGAAACTGCATATTGCGTGTTGGTGAGCTAGCATGATTTCCTGAGACTGCTGGGCGGATTCTCCATGTCCTTTGCGTGGGTTTACTTTGGGTACTTACTCTGGGAGTTGCCAGGTGGGCACCAGCTAGCCCATGACCCGGTGTGGGTTAAGTGGAATATAATAGATGAATGGATACAATTATGGTATTTAGCAGACGCCCTTATCCAGAGCGACTTACAACTGATAGTCTTACAATACAAGCAACGGTGGGTTAAGGGTCTTGCTTAAGGACCCAGCTGTGGTAGAGGTGAGATTTGAACACTGGACCATCAGGTCCAGAGTCCAGTACCTTAACCCCCAGGCCCACACAGAGCACACTGAGAGGGAAGGGGCATGAACAGGATCAGACTGTCCAGCAGTTATTGTGGGACTCTTTGCTACTCTTGTTCCAGGGCAACTTTCAGCTCAGGAAGTGTTGTCATCTGTTATATAGTGCATTAAATGCTTTTTTCTTATCGTTCCGTATTCATTGTGAAATATCCCCTAACCTTTGAAAGCAGTGCAGTTTGACAAACACTAACCTATAATTGCACCCTCTGTTGTTTAAAAAGATGACATAATATAGAGAAAGCATCATCCATCAGAAACAGAATCAAATTTATTTGGCCAGTGTTTCCACACACAAGCACTTTGATTCCAGTTGATGGTGTCTTTCTAGAACAGATATGCAGATACATATAATTTAAGACTACATAATATACAATAAGGTGCAGTGCGCATTGTAGTGCAACAACAGTAAAGTGCAATATAACTCAATTATCCATGGATGTACAACATAGTGTTATTGATCAGCTATTAATGAGTGTGTTAGCATGAGAAAAGAACGTGCTTAAGTGTCTGGTAGTGTTTGTGTACAGTGTTCAAAATTGCCTGCCAGAGGGAAGAAGCTAAAATAAATTGTGTCCAGGGTGTGAGGAGTCTGTAATGACTGCAATTTCTGTAGTCTCTGCCCGTTTCCTGGTTGTTAAAGTGTACAAGTCCTGAAGGTTGGGTGTATGAGGAGCACCAATTATTTAATTCCACAGTTCTGATCATTCTCTGCAGTCTGTTAATTCTGTGCACTTCTATCACAATCTGGTTCGGATCAGCTATAAAAAAAAAAGACAGGTTCAGTAATTGCAAAGTACAGCTGCCTCATTGGCTCCTGTGGTAGACCATAGTTCCTTATTTGGAGCAGAAAGTACATCCTGTGCTATGCCTTTTTGAGGATGGAGGTTAGATATTGAGCTCCAATTTCAAGTCATGAGAGAGGGTAGTCCGCTACTTGGTGTAGCAGTGTGGCTATGCTTTGTGATGGGGCAGTTGTCATCTGGCTAGAGTGAGTGGGAGGTGTGAAGTCCCTCTCAAACCTACAATACCAGGTAATCAGTTCATCAGACAGATCCGTGTTTGTCTCAATAGATCGGTATGGTTTCCTACAATTTGTGATGTCCTGCCTCTCCACACTGATGCAGGGTCGTTGACTGAGAACCTGTTTTTCAGTTTGTCCGTGTTCCATCTTTACGCTTGTCTAATCTCTTTTGTCAACATGTTCCTGGCCTTCCTTTACAGGTCAGTGTCACCACTTCTGGAGGCATCCTCCTTGGCCTGACGAAGCTGTCTTAACTTGGCAGTGAATCATGGCTATTTGTGCAGGTCTTGGTTGGTGCACACACATCTTCACAAAAGCTGATGGAAGATGTCACAGCATCAGTTCATCCAGTAGCGATAAAGACACGCCGATCAGTGCAGTGAACACAGGCCTGCAGTTTATTTGCCTCTGGTCCATTCCTTTACAGCTTTGACACCCTGCTTTGCACTTTTTAGATTCTGTTTGTGGGTAGGAATAAGATGATCCAGGTGGTGATCAGAATACCCCAAAGCTGCCCAAGAAACAGATTGATATGAGTCTTTAAGAATTATGTAGCAGTGGTCCAGAATGCCCTTTTCCCTGGTAGGAATAATGTGCCGTTTATATTTTGGCTTAATTTTGTACCAATAATAATAGAGGAGGGCCATTCTGCTAAGGTAATTTAATCTATCCTCCCTTCAGTTTTAATAAAGATATAAGGTGTGTGTGTGTGTGTGTATATATACATGAAAATATAACTTATAAAAATAAATATAAAAAAAGTTATATTTTCATATATATTTATTTAAAAATATATATATATATATATACTGTATATATATTTATTTATTTATTTAAAAATATAAATATAGCACATTATATTTTCAGAAGTTAACTGCCACTTAGTCTATAAAGCCTTGCTGCACCCAAATGTGGGAAAAGTAGTTGCAGTAGAAGATCACCAAAATCTTTCCAGGTTTGTGAAAACTGGGGGGAACAAAAAAATAAATAAATTAAACCTATCCAGGATTGGCTGCTTGATGATACATGTAAGGCCTGTGATCTACAAACACTCTCAAACTTGTAATTCCTGTAAATCTTAAATGTGCATTAAAAAAAAAACCCAAATAAAATAATATTATAATAATAATAAAAATAAGATATGGGTTGTGTGTAAATTAGCCAAGCTCTACATAAAAGTAGAACATAGCATTTTTTATTAGGGCAGGGCAGAAAAATTGAAAGGACATGTCGGACAAGAGGACACCTAAGACAGTCATACCAAGAGCTACTGAAATGTTCAGTACAACCCATTATCCTGCTACCATTAGTAAAGACATACTTTTAGCCATATAGTGCATTTTTGATAATTGTTTTAGAGTAATGGCTGGAAAAGACATTTAAGGAAAGAATTGTGTACAAAAAAGATCCTGTGACAATATCAGCACATGTAAGATGTCCAGATACCAGTTGTAGATAGGACTGTGAAACCTTAATAGGTCTAACAGTTAAGAAATACTGTATAATAAAAAAAAAAAATAATAAAATAAAAAAAAAGGGGGGGGGGATTGGTGAATAATGCACCTCCAAATCCCTGAAAGATTACAGTACATTTTGTATTACTCTAACAGCATATACATTTTATAGCACTTTATTTACTTGAATGTGTATAAAGAACAAATCTAAAAAGGTATACGAATAAAATGACAACACAAAGCACGCCAAGACACATTTTCCAACTAATTGGGCATGGCACCCATGCGTGGAGGGGAGTGCCAGACAGCAGAACTTGTACGTTTGAAGAAGCGTGGTTTGCTCCTTTGAAATATCTTTTCCAGTTTGGGCTGTTCAACAGCACCAAAGTAGGAGTCCAGATCCTGAGGATCATAATACTGCTTCATAATAGCCTGCTGAAGCAGCTTACCTGTGAACAGAACATGCTTAATAAATTAAAAAAGAAAACCAAGTTTGCAAGTGCCACTGCATATAGCAACTCCAATTTCTTACCCTCAGCCCACGAAGGAATGGGTTTTCTTGGTGCAGACTCATCATCTGTGGAGTCGTCACTGTTCTGGTCCATCCCATAGTTTTCTGGATTAACCAAAACCTCAACCTTTTTGCCTTTAGGTGTAATCTGGTATGACTGCGGTGACTTCTGTATTTAGAAAATAAGCAGAGTATTTATTGCAGAGATGACTCTTGTACAGACAAATGAGTAAAGTAATACTCTGATGTGATGCCCTTTCAGTACTCTACTACTGGGACTCTGAACCGTCTATTAAACGCAGAAAATGTAAATGCACTAAAAAGAAAATTAACCCCATCCATTAAAAAAAAAAAAAAGCACAGAGCCTAGATGCACTGGTTATAGTTTTAAATCTCAATATTAATTCAGGACCTTCCTTTGATATTCCCATCAAAAGGCACAACCCCAACTCTTGTACATTAAGGCATGATTGACAGTCATTTGGCTGACATATTAACTGTTTGAATTTTATGTTTAGCCATTTATAATTTATACCAGTAAGTGCTAGTAGAGATGCCAAGCATCAGCAGATGCAATTACTACATTTTTAACTCCAAACTGCTTAATGCTTTAAACAGTAACAATATAATCAGGACATACTAAAATGACGTACAATTCCAAACAGTAAGGTGTAATTTCAGGTTAAAATTAATCCAGCACAATTAGAGATGACTGAGAAATAGCACCCATAAGATGCATGTCTCCAAGCTGGAATCCAATCATGAGAAAATAGACAAAAGCATTTTCAGAAAACCCCAGCTTTCAGTAGGTTCAGTCTATGCTCAGCCTGCCTCATGAACAAACGGTCACTACTCACATCTCTGTCCAATTAATACAAAAGTAATAATTTGAAGATTAAACTTGCCTCTACATCTACAGTGACATTGAGACCAGTTCCCTTGTCGATTGTCATGTTGTGGGCTGCTCCTTTGCTCACAGGGGTCTTCATAATGGAGTGCTAAAGGAAACATCAGTTAATATCACCAGTAACTGTAAAGGAGCAAAATGTAATGGCAAAAAGAAAGATTGGTACCTCAATATCAACAGTAACATTAAGTGCAGGACTGTGTGTAATTGTGGTATTAAGAGCTTTGCTGATTGGCATGTTCTTAGTAGAGGTCTATGAAAGAAAAGTGTCAGTATTAAAACCTAGCTGATATGCAAGTAGAAAGCACTAATTAAAAAAAAAAAAAAAAAAAAAAAAAAGAAGAAAAAAAAAAAAGAATTTATACTTGTAAAGTCATTGTTGCAGAAGCAGCACACTTTTGTTGAGCAGCTTTTTCCTCTTCAGCCCTTCTCTTCTCCTCCTCCTGTTGAACGCACGCACACACAAGCCATTAAACACATACAACCCCCCTGTGAAGGCCCTCACCCGTAACATCTAAATTAAACAATTTCTCAGTCAAAATTAGGTCACGCCAATATAAACACACATCTAGTCTTGTGTCTGTGTGTGCGCGCGCGTGCGTGTGTGTATGTAGATATATACCCAAACAGAAAATTTTAATAATCAACAAAACACCTGCAAAGGATTCCTAAGCATTTAAAAACGGTTCAGTATTCAATATTGCAGAATTCACAGATGTACAGAAGGCAGTCACACTCCACAAGAAGGGTTAGCCCCAAAATGCCATTGTTAAAGAAGCTGGCTGTTCAGATTGCTGCATCCAAGCATATTAATGGTAGGCTGAGTAAAATAAAAGTGTGGTACAAAAAAAAGTGCACAAGCAACAGTGATAACCACAGACTTAAAAGGATTGTCAAGCAAAAACGCAAAAATTTTTTTTTTTTTGGAAGATTCACAAGGGGCCTGACCTAAACCCTGTAGAGCAGGGGTCTGCAGGGCAATTGTTGTAAAAGCAAACACTGGTAGCAAGGAGTAGGAGAAAGTGAAAGAAGATACTGTTCTGTACAACCATTCTGTTCTGAATTATTATTAGGCCAGACTTTTTTATTGCTTGTTCCGCAGATATATATATATAAAATTAAAAAAATAAAATAATTTTTTTGGGGGGGTATTTCTCGGATCTGCCGCAGCACCAACGGTTAAAATAATTTTTTTTAAAAATAAATACATTTATTTAGCTTTTTCCACCCTGGAGAGCCAAAGGTTTTCTTCTGTTCATTTAATTGTTTTCCAGATTTACTTTAATTTAATTGTAGGTTAAATACAAATTTATTTTTATTTCTTCCTCCTTGTATTGATTCCCCATAGTCCTCTGGAAATAAAAAAAATTGTGCTGAAAAATAAAGATCCCCCTGCAGTAGATTTTTAAGTAGGGACATCTGAGGAACAAGCAATTAAAAAAGCCGGTCCAGTCTCACCCAGACTTCACCTCCAGTGGCTTACAGGTAAGAGGAGTTTGAGATCCCCGCGACTTCCCATACCGCAGTATTTTCCCCAACACAGCCCACGCTGGAAAATGTTTTGCCACTTCACAGTCCGACTGTGAATGGTGTGATCTGGGCAGAAAGTGAAGTCCCAGCATACCCTGTATACTCCAGGCAACTACTCACCAGTCTCTTTTTCTCCTCTAGCTCTTTCCTTTCTTTCTCTTTGGCAGCCCTCTCTTGTTCCTTCTGAAGAGCTATAGCCTTCTCTCGCTCCAGTCTCTCTCTGCAATGTACAGATCATGTGCCTATTATATTAAGCACCAAGCAGTTCTTAAAGTAAGGGGAGGGGTAGGAATCAAAAGTAACAACCACCAATCAAAACACAAACCTCTCAGCAGCAGCCTGTCTTTCTCGCTCTCGTTGCCTCTCACGCTCGCGTTCCCGTTCCCGCTCTTGTTCTTTCTTGAGCTCCAGAGCACGGGCAGCTTCAGCTTGTTTGCGCACCCTCTCCCGTTCCTCCTCAGCCTTTCGCTTGGCCAGCAGCTCCTGGTGCCGCCGCTCCTCCTCCTCCTGGAACACGCATGTCATAGTAATATGGAGCAGAGATCGAGGATATTGTTACAACATAGTTCCAGAAGACCAGGGGTTTAACCAACCTTTTACAACTATGCCAAACAATTATTATATTATCCATGGATACAAGGACTTTATTTTGAATCCAGAAATAATGAAATTAGTTATTTACTTTGTGTAATGTATTGGAAAAAACAACAACATTGTTTTACCACCACTTTTCCTGGTCAGGGTCACAGAGGAAGTGGCATTCATAGCACTTTACTTTTCCCACATTTTGTTACAGCCTTATTCCAAAATTCAAATTAATTAATGTTCCCTCTCAACATACTACACACCATACCACATAAATAATGACAAATTATGGGGGGTTATATGTACATAAGTATTCACAGCCTTTTCTTAGTTTACAATACTAAAAGTTACTGATGCCAAAAAACCCATGATGCTGCAAAACATGATGCTGCCACCACCATGCTTTATTGTATGGATGTTATTGAGGAGTCCTGGTTGTTCCAAATGTTTTCCATTTACAGATGATGAAATTCAAACCAACTTTTTTACTTTGTCATTATGGGGGGCTTGGTGTAGAGTATTGAGGGATACGTGAACTTGATCCATTTTGAAACAAGTTAACGAAGATAAAATGTGGGAAAAGTGATGCACTGCAATTCTGTCATTTAAGGCCAGACCTTTTCTTTTATTATTTGTTTCGCGGATCCACCGACGATCATATTTGAAGAATACAAAAACAATGTTTTTTTTTTTTTGTATTTCTCGGATCTGCCGCAGCACCAATGGCTGAAATACATTTTTTTAAATGTAAAATGTATTAAATGAAAAATAAAGATTTATCCCCCCCCCTCCTCAGTAGATTCTTAAGTAGGGACATCCGAGGAACAAGCAATTAAAAAGGTCTGGCCTAACAGAAAATTAAAATCACCCCGTGACATTTTTCATGCTGAGAACATAGAAGTGAGGTAGCTTACAGCTTGTTGAAGCTTCTTCTTTCTTGCTACTTCCTCCTGTTTCCTACGAAGCTCCAATTCCTCTTGACGTTTACTTGCCACCTTTTTCTTGGCTTTCTCCTCTGCTAGCCGCTCCACACGCAACTGAGGGTGCAAAATAACGAGGTTAAAGACCACAAAACTAACCTGTGCATCAATGCATATTAACGAGTATGCTATACTCATTATAAGCATTACTAGTTTTTTTAAAATCATGTATTAGTTGCTTACAAAATTGATGGTTTATGTTTGAAACTGGATTGGCAAAAGGTATCAATGTAGGTTCAAAACTGCTTTTAAAATTGAGCAAGCTGCTTCTAAATAGCAGAACTAATTCAAACACCTCTTCACTTAAGCAATTCAGACACTGAGTGGGCCGTTTGAATTTTTGTTCAAACTATTTTATCGTTAAAAAAAACAAAACAAAAAAACAACAAAAAAACAACCCCGAAATACACCAATTGCCATACAAAGCAAAAGACGACGATGACTAGGGCATGATGCTAGGCTCTTGAAGAGCATTATACTTTATTACTTTAAAATGTATATTATATAAATTATGCATCAGTCTACAGGTGTAATTTCAGACATCAGTCTTGGCATGGCTGTCCAAATGATCAGAGGTGCCAAAACCATGTTTGCTGTAAATGCGAGTTTCAATTTAAATTATTTCAGGTATTTATCATCATCAACATCATCATCACAATATATATTACTGCATTACATTGCTTGATTTATGCTTTATACAGCTGTAGGTGTATAAAAATTTGGGATCAGAATTGGATTAATCCTAGTTACATTACTTGTTATTTTACATTTACGTCATTTAGCAAATGCCCTTATCCAGGACGATTAATAATGATTAAAGTCTTACAATCCAAGCAATTGTGGGTTAAGGGCTTCTGTCAGGGACCAAACTGTGGCAGAGGTGGGATTTAAACCACTAGGACACCACAGTGGTTGTTATGGGGAAATTAGATTCCAACTTTGAACAAATCAGAGATGGGGCCTTCTGAATCAATTAAGTTAGAATTGCAAGGTTCCACTGTAAATGAAAATAAATCCCCTTACTTAACATCAATTCCAATACTTGTATTTATCTTATTATGAAGGACTTGACTGTATGTTCATGATACAAATTACAATAGTTAAATACAAATGCAAAAGTGAGGTACAATTTAAAATCAAATAAAAATAAAGAAAATATAATTCAAACACTGTTGGCTTTAAAGTTTACAAATGCTAAGATTAAAAGTATGTGTAAGGGTCCATCGGGACCATGCTATCTCAGCTGTCTGAGAGATGCTGTTTGTCGAACACTAACTGTTTGCATGCAACAGACATACTAGAAGAAACCACTATGATCTGAACCCGGGTCGCTGCAATGGTGGGCTATGAGTGCTCTAGACAAATCTGAATATTAAACAAATGTTCAAACATATTGAGGGGAAAAAAAAAAAAAAAATACCCAAGGAAATTCAATACAGACCATGTCATTTTTCTTCTCCAGCTGTGCCATTTTCTCTTCAATTTTCTTTTTCTTCTCCTGCTCCTTCTCCTTCTCCACCTTTACCCTGGCCTCTACTACTCGCCTCAAACGCTCATCCCGTTTCCTAAAAAAACAAATGGAACTTTTGAGCGTCACGTCCACAAAATACTGACCTTTAAACTAAATCCAGTCAGCAGAGTTGTATACACATCAGGACAATGTTTAGAAACCAGATTTTATAAGCTGTGACAGTTCTCCAGCTGCAGGTTTGATGTTGGGAGCCATTGCTTACAACAGTCCACCTCCCCTAGTACATTTACATTTAAAGCATTTAGCAGACGCCCTTATACAGAGCGACTTATAACTCATACAGTCTTACGATCCAAGCAATTGTGGGTTAAGGACCTTGCTTAAGGACCCAACTGTGTCAGCTTGGCAGAGGTGGGATTTGAACCCTGGACCATTACGTCCAGAGCCCAAAAGCTTAACCGCTAGGCTACGGCAGTCCCCACTAGTAGTGGCATGAAAGACGTGTTGCCTCTCATGGCAGAGCTCCCAACTTGCATTATAATTCTACAAACTGCAGGATAATGCTTGCTCAAGCACAGCACAGCACAGCAAGGGTGTCGCAAAAAAGGGCACTAAAGCCTCCTTTCACATGTTCCCCCAATAAACCTAACCCTTATCCCTAATATTGTAATTGCTTGCATACAACCATATTAGATGCATACACAGTTTGGTTAGAGTGCAACAACTCATTTAAGCTTTTTTTCTGGTCAATGCATAGACAATCCATTTTGGCCACTACGAGTGATTTATGATATTGCAGTAGCATGCAGAACCATCCACACCACTGGAGCATTTGGTGCATTACCTTAATTACACACAGAAAAAAAAAAAAAAAAAAATCTGGGATGCATGATATCCATTGCACTACTACCACACAACTAGCTTACTTTTTAATTTCTTCCTGTTTCTTCCTTCTCTCCTCTTCAACTTTTTTCTTTCGTTCATTCTCTTGTTCAATCTTCTTGTTTAGTGCGTCCCATTTCTGACGCTCACGCTCCTAAGGGAGAAAAGAAAAAGGGGAAAAAAATAAATAAATAAAAAAGTTGACAATGAACAAGATTAAGAGGAAGAAAAAAGAAAAAGAAGGTGAGACCTACAGTGACTAAACATGCACCAATCCAGTACTAAATATCTCTCAGGTCAGGCAAGATTACATGGGCTTCCAATAACTTACAACTGAGGAGTCATTGTAAAATCCATTTTGTTATTTATTTTGAATTTTATTACTAATTTAAATTATTGATTTAAATAATATAATTTACTTAAGTTTTCCATTAGTACAACGCAATTATTAAATTAACATCTAGGCCACCCACGGAGAAAAGGTAACTGAGTCTTGGTCCTCCCAATGTTTCCTCCTTCTGCATTCTGGGAGTTTCCATGACACTGTCGCCCGAGACTTACTCAATTTGTGATTGGCCCATTAAGATAAGATAAGATAAGATAATATAATATTGTGAAGCTGCTGTGAGAATACTCAATTGTAAAAAGTGCTATATAAATACATTATGAATTTGAGCTCAGGTTAATTTTATCTTCATATTTAATTAACAGACAACACTTTTTCCATTAATAAGCAACTGAGCCATGCAAGCTTGGTTACTGTGAAAGTATTAGTATCAGCTTTGGATACTGGTAGACACTGAGCTGAGAGATCCCTCACAAATGTAAAAATAAATAGGTGCACCATAGTAACGCCCAAGAGTGAATCTCAAGTAAAATGTTAAAGGACAGACACTGGGGGACTGTATTAAAATGGCAAACTACTGCATAAAATGCTAATAACTGTATGTACTGCATACTGGTCCCTGGATGTAGTATGCAGTTCAACAACAAGTTCGGTCATGTGGTTCAGCGTTTATCTTTTTTCAACCTTTTTTGTGCCTCATTTTGATAGGAACAGACCCAAATTCAAATTCTCCAGGTTGGAGGCACTCTTTTCCATAGCATTATCTAATCACCATATGCTGATTTGGTTAAACAAGTTGAGCTGAGTAAGGCGGCAGTGCATGAGAAGACACTTCACAATAAAGATAGCACATCCTGCATATTGGAAGACCAGACTAGAGTAGTATGTCATTTGAATACAGCCAAGGATTTCAGGTTAAATACTTAATGATATGATCATGTTTAGAATGTTTACAGCCTTGAATGGGAGTATAGAAAGCAGTCAACTATACACATCTTATATGAGACTAAGTGCATGGACACAGCACTCCCATTTCCACACCCTAAAGGTTAGATAAGCAGATGAAGTGCCCCAATTGTGTATATAAAGATGCACACAGACCAGTGATGGCATTAGACATGGACAAAGACGCCTGAATTTGCACTTACCACTGAGCCAGTGCTCAGCTGAGGAGACAGAAAATTAGAGTGACTAGCTCAGTAAGAACAACCAACTATCTAGCCAGAGTAATTGACACTAAAAATATACAATCAGTAACCTTTCAAAACCAATCGATATGTAGTTTACTTTTTAATTTTGATCTAATGTGAACCCGAAACCAACCTTGACATCAGTTCTACTTCCACTCTTTTTAATAAAGGATTTCATGACAGAGCTACGGCCAAGAGAGTTCGGAGTCATCATCAACAGCTGGTTCTTTTGCACTGTGTGCAAGAAGGAGCGCATGCCAGGTGTGATGCCCTAAATAAAGAGAGCAAATATTAGTCGACCACTAGTACCATTAGTAGTTTGATTCTACAACAATGATCTGCAAATATCACAAGTGTCCAAAAATGACCAAAAACCCTTACAGTCAAGCACTTTTTAGGTGGTGAAGGCTTCTTCTTGGGTGTGCTTAGTGCTTCCATTGCAGTCATTGCTGCTGTACGTTTAGAACCTGAGCGCATGTCTCTGAAAAAATAATCATAGAAATCTAGCTATATTACCAAAAAAGGTGAACAGTTAACCATTACAAGATGAAACCTAGACCTGGCAAAGGACACCTACTTGAGAGCATCTTGTGGCTTTTCTCCATCACCACCTGTGAGCATTTAACCAAACAAATGTTATATAAAAATAAGAAAAACTATTTACTTGACATCTAACAAAACCAACAGAACTAATCAGCTGCACTGGCAGAACATCAACATGGCAGAAGAGTGAGGTATCTCACCATTACTATTATTACACTCTTACTATTATGGTATGGTTATGGCAGGTGCGTTTTCTCACACATGACAGTTTGTCTGAATTGGTTGTCAATTTTATGATTGCACAATTTTAACATAATCATGGTTTTCATGCAGACCTGGCACTTGAATTAAACGCTGCAGCAGTTCAACCACATTCTCGCCTAAATTAAGTAACTACAACAATGGGAAGCCACAGAAGTGTAATTCAAGTAAACTTAAATTTGAATAGGTGGAGGGGAAAAAATAATTTTATACACAGTGGTACTGATCCTGAAGTCCGAGCCATGGATCGTGTAAAACGGCAGTTTTCCCCAACGCTTGGAGATTCTGGCTTCTGTTCCACCTGCATTGGTACATCGCTTTCTTTAGACTTCTCTGTATCCTAATAAAAAAAATGCATGCAAAGGGCAATTAAAACCAAATGTTTTCCCTCCCAAGCAAACATAAACATGGCTCAGAGTGCTTCTACTGTAATATCATGTACAAGTTTAAACAAATTTCAACAATTAATGCAAAATATACCATATCAACAGTAGACTTAAGCCTCCCCCCCAAACAAATGTTAGTGATATACAGCAGCAACTCTACACCTTTGACAAGGTCTATGAATTAAAATAAATAAAAAATACAAAACCAGTAGGAATGCTACAGTGGCGTTCAAAATTTCATTAAGCTTTTAGAAGGTTTTTTTTATTTTTGTACAAATACGACATTAAACAAATGTTATACTTATTTATCGAGAACCATTTCCAATATTCCATACAAAAGTATGTGAATTTTATTTGGCTGACTTCTATGTTTAGAGGGAACAGCAACTAAGCATTGAAGGCTTGAGGGAATTTTAGTCCATTCCTTGTTACATAACACCACTAGAGTTAACTAATAGCCATCAGTCCACAGTTACCACAGGCAGATTCAACTGGAATTTTAGTATTCAACTTATTCTGAGCAAGCTTCTGGCTCATTAGATTCAAAAGAAATGTGTGCCATGATTGGCCAAATAATAGCTAGGCATCATTAACGCATATAAAGCCAAAAGGTATTTACTCAATTGTTTCAGTTCTAAACAAATGAAAGGAAATGTTAGTTTAATCAGTCTACAAGTCAGCAACAAAAAAGTAAACAGTGATAGTTCACCTCAGTGTTGTTTGGCTGTGAGTCAGGTTTGGATTGTTCTTTTTGCATTACTGGCTCTTCCTCAGTAACCATTCTGGAAAAGACATTTGGTATAAATAAGCAGCAACTAA
>JAVSBV010148280.1:0-15545 GCA_033117975.1 Parotocinclus spilosoma | reverse complement strand
TTTGATTGGATAGCTACCCGGCTTATCCCGCCTCTCCATATATGTCGAAGTAGTTATGATTGGATGTTTTCCTAACTGGTCCCTGCCTTTAACAAAGCTATTTCAGTTCTGATTGGACGTCACCTATGCCAAACATTTTCTACTCGTTTTTTTTCGTTGACGAAAGTGTCAATTAATTTTGTCATAGTTTTAATCGTTGGAAGTAGTTTTTGTTTAGTTATCATGAAGAAAAGATTTGTTGACAAAAACTATGATGAAAATAGATTGTCAACGAAATTAACACTGGTCCCGAGTAAATATACTATCCTTAGTAATCAAATGTGTTAATTAATTAAGACTTGGCGGTGCCCTACTTAAATGAAAAAGAAGTAAATTCTGCCTGGTCATTACTTTTGTTTATGCTTACTGACCTCACAAGGGTTCCTGTTCACAGCAATCAAAGTTTAGATAGCTAATTAAGAGTTTGGAACAGGGGCAGTGGGGTAGCTATCATTCATGACCTTTTCCTTTACCACTCTGACTGATTAAGGTGCTTAAATCAGTATGCAGTTAGAAATTAGCTTAGGAAGGACTGGTAACATGCAACGACAGTCACCTGGTGCTTATATAGGGTCTGTCAGAGACGGTGAAATGAAGGGTGCAGACAGGCAAGCCTATATTCAGAGTAACCACTTTAATTTAAACGTCTTTAATTAATTTAACCAAAAGACAAACCATCTACATTGTAACACACTGGCCTAATAAATAACCAACTGTGATATAACCAGTGTAAATTTGTATACATGTATTATTTATATTATTACAATAATATTTAATGATTTATATTATTACTATTTATAGTGCTTTGGGCATATACACCAAATAAGCAGCTGAAGAAAACAATGTCATGGCAAAATCTTGTGAGACCTCTTTATTTATAAAGTATCAGCTACGATGCTGGGCAATATAATCAGGACAAACATGAAATAAATACATTGAGTGTAAATATAAATCACGGCCAACAGATCGACCAGAAATCGAATGGGCATAAATAAATGTTTAAGACTGAAGAAATGTCCTGGAAAAATAAATAAAATAAGGATGATAAATAATAGATAAATTGCATTGATTTCTAAAGCATAATGTGGACACTATAGTACTATAGTAAAAAAGCTAAATGCACAGAATACACAGAATAAATACACATCATTTAACAAGCTACACCTATTTACATGCACAACAAAGGTGCATGAGTGACAAATTGACATTCAACTTATGAGATGAGAGTTTAAGTACAAAGTACATTTACATGTTATTTGTGCAAGTGATTAATTTGCCCTTTGTTTGATTGCTCTGTACAAAAGCAGTTGTGTTTATTTTGTTTCATTGTTCGCTCTGAGAGTCAGAAGGAGTTCCTGGGAGGCGGTGTTGTGAAGTCTGATGGCAGTGTTCAGTAAACCTCGTTAAATCAACATCTTGCTTGGATAAGCCAGTGGTTAAAGAATCCTTGACTGTCACACAATGGTGGGGATAGACAGAATTGCTCAAATTGTTATCTGAGACTGCGGTCATCCTTCTGCCTGTCACTGCCTCTGTGGTGGCCCAGTCCTTCCTGACACCGCCTATGGGGAACATAATTGGTTAGGTCAGTACTTGGTTAACTTCTTATATGCTTTGCTCATCTCTGTACAAGAGCAGAAATCACATAAAAAATTAACACAATCCATCATATGCCACTTGGGACAACAGATTCCACAAGTTGCTTCCAAAGTACTCTGTAAACATAGTATTTTGTATTTGAAAAAAATATTGTACTGATATACTGCTCACAAAAATAAGGGATATTTTAAAATGAATATGAAGATGATCCCACAAGAACTGATCCTGTCCATGCCCCGTCGCAGTCAGTGTGTTTTGGCATTTGTACAGGTTTGATTTTAGGCTCCTCTTCTTTAACAATCTTTTTAGCTTAGTGACATCGGGTACCACATGAAACTCTTCGCCTCTGGCATTATTACCCGAAAACTCCAGTTTCTCCCCAGCCCTCTACTGCCACCTACAGGTCTTTGCCTAACATTTCCAAAAAAAACAAGCCACAAGTCGCCAATTAGCCACTGCAAAAGCGCGTCAATTCACACTGGATAGGTTTTTTAAATGTTGACTGGAATTTAGTAAGAACTTGTTTTTTTTACAGTATTATTCTTCGCATGCTGAGTACCTATACATTGTGTTGTAGATCGTTTCGAAAAACTTGCAAACTAGCAAGTTTGCAAATTTATTTTTCAATGAACAAAGTTTGTAAGCAACAGTAGTCCACGATCACTATACGTGTAAATCGCACAATAAAGGTTTAATAAACATTTGTTACATAGCACGTCCCGTTTTGTAACATAGGACATGTTCATTTAATCGGACCAACTGGTTATTAGGACCAAAACGATCACGTCCCGATGTGGTTCCATTAACCGGAATCAACTGTATATGCTACCCAATCAGGTTGTGTGCTTTTTTTAACCTTTGTCCTCTCAGGGTTCTATCACTAGGCTATGACTAGGCTTGCTATCACTATCACTAGGCTTGCTCAGTTAGGTATTTGGACCTAGATAACGCTAAAGTTAGCAAAGCTACTTTGAGATGATGTTCCATTGTAAAAAGCGCTATAGATAATATAATCAGTGAATATGACCATGTCTGCAAAATTACTTTTTATTCTGTGTACTTTTGTTTAGCTTTATACTGAAGTAAATACCACTGATAATCTCTTTCAGTTGTTTAACCTTGGTTGAACAGTGGATATGATCTCTACTGCCCTACTTTAACAAAACAGCTTTCATTGCTATTGTACATATATTTAATATAACATTGAATCTAGTATTCGTGTGTATTAGTATTCTATGTAGTAAAATGTAGTATTTTCTACATTTAATGTCGACCTATAATGGCAAAATACAAAAGTAAATTACCAGACTTTTCTTCTGTGCACTTAATGCTGTTCTGGAATATTCAGCAACTGGCTCTTAAACATGTAACGTGAAATTTCATTGTAAAACTTAAAATTGTTTGACAGTTTTAATGTGAACTTTTACAGTTTGACCATAAAGTTCACAATTCTACTATGAATTTTGATGGAGCTGTAAACTTCTTTGACTATGAACTGACCATAAATTATTTCATAGTTCTACTATGGATTTTGATGGTAATGTGTTAAATTTCATGGTACATTTTTTTCTGGGTCACAGGAGTTGTCAATGTTCAAATGTTTCCCTTTAAATTACAAATATATAATATAAATAACAAAGCTAGAGTCAGATTGCTACTATGTTATGGCCTAATAATATTTCTGTAGAAGAGATTTGAGAGATAGTAGAGTTTATGCCTTGCAAAAGGGTCCAGTGGAGTCAGTAGAGTGGTTTGTTTTCTCCTGTTAATCAGTCTCACTTATCATGTTTTATTTAATTAACCTATTGAAATCATGTGTGTTTGTGCAGTATTGTATAGAGTTTGGAAAATGTATATTACTCTTGTGTGGTTTTAAAATGCTTTGTAATTCCAGCGCCTTGTGTACTTTTTTAACGCTTCTGCTTGGCTTGTCTGTGTAAGGATTCTGTGGTCTGCATTTCCTTTTTTGGCCATTAGGGGCCCTCACTCTGCCTGTTGTACCCTGAGTCACATGCTAACCTGTTATCAGTATTATCATGTCCACCTGATTTTTGTTTACTTGCCTATATAGCCTCCTGAGTTTTTTGTGTCTTTGCTCAGTCTTTTGTTTGGATGTTCTGGTGACTGCTTAGACCTAACCGTGTGTATTTTGTTAAGGGTTTTTCCCCTGTGCCTTTTGTGGTCATTGTTTTGTTTATCTACTCACAGTAAAAATAATTTTGATTTAACCGTCTCTTCTACGTCTGTGTCTCTGCATTTGAATTGCGCTCTCCCTCTAGTGACTAAGGGGCGAATTTCCACTGGAACTTGGGCTTTAGTTCCCAGGCGAACCTGACAGCAAGACTGAGCCAAGAATGGAAGAGGACTCAGCAGAGACACCGGGTGCAACTCAGGAAACCCCACAAGCTGCTACAGCTTCACCTTCTCAGTCACCTACAGCCATGGAACAGGTGTATGCTCCAGTGATTATCCATGATGCCATGGAAGCTCATCATGAGTCTCGTCTGCGAGACCATGAAGCAGCGTATACTCGCCATGAAGAAATCTTGCGAGAACTCAGACAAAATGTGAGTGCCCTCTTAGCCCGTCCCCCACCTGTCCCTTCTCAACTCATACCGCCAACCCAACTTCCTTTAGAACCAGAGTTTTTTTTACCCAGTGCGCTCTAACCTTTGATCTGCAGGCTTCCTCCTTTCCCTCTGATCGCTCATGCATCGCCTACATAATCGCTCTCTTGACTGGAAAAGCCTGAGCATGGGCCACTGCCATCTGGGAACAGCAGAGTAGTGCTTGCAGTAACTACAAGAGCTTCACTGAGGAGATGCGGAGGGTGTTTGAAGGTAACTCAAGTGTACTGAGTATGCAGTGGCTTTCCGCACCCTGGCGGCAGAGAGTAGATGGAACTCGGAGGCTTTGATGGCAGCGTTCCAGAATGGTCTCTCTGGCCGCATCATGGATGAGTTGGCGGCTAAGGATCCCGTCCCTGATTTGGAAGCTCTGATCGACCAGGCTATTCGGCTTGACAACAGTCTGCAAGAGAGATGGCGCGAGCAGCTACCGGGGAGTGGGGCCATCACTGAAACTGGAGCCTTTGCCCTCGGGCCTCCTCAGCAACCTATCTGTCCTGAGGAACCTATGCAGCTTGGTGGAACACGCCTCTCTGTGGCTGAAAGGAACCATCAAATGAGGGAGAGGTGTTGTTTATACTGTGGGAGACCCGGCCATTTTCGCTCCACTTGCCCTGAGATTGCAGGAAAAGCCCATCCCCGTCCAGGAGGGGGAGCTCTGTGACGGGGCCTACTCCCATCCCCTGTACTTCCACATCATGCATGCAAATTCATGTCACAGTCTCCTGGGAGCATGAACATTCCCCTCTACTGGCTCTAGTTGACTCTGGGGCTGCTAGCAATTTCATGGACTTCTCCCTAGTCAATTGATTCCATCTTCCAGTTACCAGCCTGGACCACCCTGTCTCTTTGACTGCCCTCGACGGAAGACCTCTCGGGAAAGGTACTGTTAGTCAAGTTGCTTTGCCTGTTCATTTCTCTGTTGGGGAAAATCATCATGAAAAGATCCAATTCAACTTGATTCTATCTCCTGTATTTCATGTTGTGCTAGGGTACCCTGGTTATCTCACCATAGCCCTCATATTAATTGGTCTGCGGGCACTATCGTTGAATTGGGACTCAGTTGCAAGTTCTCTTGTCTCCTTTCCAGAACTAACCCACCAGTTTTCAAGCCTCCTAGCCCTCTCGAGTTGTCCCGAGTCCCTTCCGAGTACCACGATCTGAGTGGGGTTTTTAACAAGAAGAGGGCTACCTCATTGCCTCCTCATAGACCTTCAGCTGATTGTGCCATCGATCTGCTGCCCGATTCCTTCCCACCACGGGGCGGATCTTTTCCTTGTCACTGGCTGAGACTCAAGCTATGGAGGAGTATATCAAGGATTCACTCGCAGCTGGTATTATCAGGCCTTCATCCTCCCCATGGGAGACGTTGTTTTTTTGTTGGGAAAAAAAATGGAGGCCTCAGGCCGTGTATTGACTATCGAGGGTTGAACAAAGTAACTGTGAGAAACCGCTATCCCTTACCTTTAATGTCTTCTGCCTTTGAATTACTTCAGGGAGCAACTATCTTTACCAAGTTGAATCTCCGTAATGCCTACCATCTGGTAAGGGTCCAGGATGGAGATGAGTGGAAGACAGCCTTCAACACTCCTATGGGGCATTATGAATATCTGGTAATGCCTTTTGGGCTGACTAATGCTCCAGCTGTCTTCCAGGAATTGATTAAAGATGCACTTAGGGAGATGTTAAACCGCTATGTTTTTGTTTATTTAGATGATATTCTGATTTTCTCTAAGTCCCTTCATGAACACGTGCATCATGTGCGGGCTGTTCTCCAGGGTCTTCTAAACCATGACCTCTTTGTAAAGCCAGAAAAATGTGAGTTCCACGTCTCTAAGGTCTCCTTTTTAGGCTTCATACTAGAGGGAGGGGGCCTCCGGATGGACCCTAAGAAGACTGAAGCAGTCCGTGATTGGCCACAACCCACTTCTGTCAAGGAGGTTCAACGTTTTATTGGGTTTTCCAACTTCTACAGGAAATTCATCAGGAACTTCAGTGCTGTAGCTACCCCACTGACCAATCTCACCAAGAAGAGCGCCAGGCCCTTTGTCTGGACTACTGAGGCAGAAAGGGCATTCCAAGAACTCAAGATGAGGTTCACTTCAGCTCCCATATTGACCTTACCCGATCCCTCCCTACCCTTTGTTGTTGAGGTGGATGCGTTGGAGGTTGCGGTGGGTGCAGTCCTGTCTCAACGAAGTGCAGATGGAAGGCTTCATCCCTGTGCCTTTTTGTCCTCGCGACTCTCTACAGCAGAAAGCAATTATGATGTGGGGGATCGAGAGCTCTTGGCAATCAAGATGGCGCTAGAGGAGTGGCGCCATTGGCTCGAGGGGGCCCAGAATCAGTTTGTGGTGTGGACAGACCACAAGAACCTTGTATATGTGCAGAAGGCTAAGCGCCTCAATCCCAGACAGGCAAGATGGGCCCTTTTCTTTAATCGTTTTGACTTTGTGCTTTCTTACCGTCCAGGGTCCAAGAACCAAAAACCGGATGCTCTCTCCAGACTCTATCAGAGGTCCGAGGAGCCATGCACCTCCCTGACCATCTTCCCACCCTCAAGGATTGTGGCTAGGGACACGCCTCTCAGTTGTCTGGTCATCCTGGTGCCCACAGAACTTTAGAGTTCCTCAAGAGGCGGTTTTGGTGGCCGATGATGAGTGTGGATGTAAGATCTTTTGTTAATGCCTGCACTGTTTGTACTCAGGATAAGAACTTGCACACCTCTTCCCATGGTCTCCTGCACCCCTTACCCATTCCCAGGCGACCATGGTCACACATCTCCTCTGATTTTATAACAGGCCTCCCGCCATCTCAAGGTACAGTAACATGGTCATTTTGGTCATTGTGGACCGTTTTTCTAAGGCATGCCATTTCATCCCCCTGCCCAAACTTCCTTCTGCTCAAGAGACTGCTGAGGTTGTTTGTCAAAATGTTTTCAGGATTTTTGGTCTCCCCCTGGACGTTGTCTCTGATCGTGGGCCCCAATTCACATCAAAGTTCTGGAGAGCCTTCTGCAAGCTTATTGGAGCTACGGTCAGCCTTTCATCTGGTTTCCACCCCGAATCCAATGGCCAGACAGAAAGGCTTAACCAAGATCTTGAAGCCACTTTGCCTTGCCTCCACCAATCCATCTTCGTTGAGCAGGTACGTCCTCTGTGCAGAGTATGCTCATAACACACTGTGTTGCTCTTCCACAGGCTTCAGTCCATTTGAGTGTCAGTTCGGGTTCCAGCCTCCATTGTTCCCGATCCAAGAGCCAGAGGTTGCTGGGCCTTCGGCCCTGAGTTTCGTTCGGAGGTGCAAGCGTGTCTGGCGCAGGGTCCGGTCAGCTCTGCAGAGGTCCGTGCGCCAATACCAACTTCAAGCCAACCGCCACCGACAACCCACACCATCATTTCATCCTGGACAAAGGGTCTGGCTGTCGGCCCGGGACCTTCCTCTGCGGGTGGAGTCTTGCAAGTTAGCTCCGCGATTTGTGGGACCATTCAAGGTGCTGAGAAGGGTCAATTCTGTGGAATCCTATCCTATCGTCTTCAACTACCTCGTGCCATGCGGATTAACCCCACTTTCCATGTCTCACGTTTGCGCCCAGTCATCACCAGTCCTCTTGCCCCCCCCGATAAGACCCCATGCACCCCCGAGGATCATCGACAGTGGGCCGGTCTACTCGGTTCGACGCATCCTAGATTCTCGTCGTGTTGGCAGAGGATTCAAATATCTGGTGGACTGGGAGAGTTATGGGCCAAAGGAGCGATCCTGGGTGCCGGCCCGGGATATTTTGGACCCGAACTTGATTAGGGATTTCCACCAGACACACCCTGATTGTCCCAGTAGGAACGTCAGGAGACGTTAATAAGGAGGGGGGTCCTGTAAGGACTGCATTACCCTTTTTGTCCATTAGGGGCCCTCACTCTGCCTGTTTTACCCTGAGTCACATGCTAACCCGTTATCAGTGTTATCATGCCCAACTGATTCTTGGTTACCTGACTATATAGCCTCCTGAGTTTTTTGTGTCTGTGCTCAGTCTTTTGTTTGGATATGCTGGTGACTGCTTGGACCTAGCCATGTGTAGTTTTTGTTATAGGTTTTTTATAGGTCTCTCTGGCCGCATCAAGGATGAGTTGGCGGCTAAGGATCCTAAGGATCCCGCCCCTGATTTGGAAGCCCTGATCGACCAGGCTATTCGGCTTGACAACCGTCTGCGAGAGAGATGGCGCGAGCAACAACCGGGGAGTGGGGCCATCACTGGAACTGGAGCCTTTGCCCTCGAGCCTCCTCAGCAGCCTATCTGTCCTGAGGAACCTATGCAGCTTGGTGGAACACGTCTCTCTGTGGCCGAAAGGAACCGTCGGATGAGGGAGAGGTGTAGTTTATACTGTGGGAGACCCGGCTATTTTCGCTCCACTTGCCCGGAGATTGCGGGAAAAGCCCAGCCCCGTCCAGGAGGGGGAGCTCTGTGACGGGGCCAACTCCCATCCCCTGTACTTCTACATCTTGCATGCAAATTGATGTCACCGTCTCCTGGGAGCATGAACATCACCCTCTACTGGCTCTTGTGGACTCAGGGGCTGCTGGCAATTTCATGGACTTCTCCCTAGCCAATCGACTTCATCTTCCAGTTACCAGCCTTGACCACCCCGTCTCTGTGACTGCCCTCGACGGAAGACCCCTCGGAAAAGGTAGTGTGAGTCAAGTTACTTTGCCTGTTCATTTATGTGTTGGGGAAAATCATTATGAAAAGATCCAATTTTACTTGATTCCGTCTCCTGAGTTCCCTGTTGTGCTAGGGTACCCCTGGTTATCTCACCATAGCCCTCATATTAATTGGTCTGCGGGTACTATTGTTGAATGGGGTTGCAAGTTGCAAGTTCTCTTGTCTCCTTTCCAGAACTAAACCATCAGTTTTCAAGCCTCCTAGCCCTCTCGAGTTATCCCGAGTCCCTTCCGAGTACCACGATCTAAGTGAGGTTTTTAGCAAGAAGAACGCTACCTCATTGCCTCCTCATAGACCTTTTGATTGTGCCATCGATCTGCTGCCCGATTCCTTCCCACCACGGGGGCGAATCTTCTCCTTGTGCCTGGCTGAGACTCGAGCTACAGAGGAGTATATCAAGGATTCTCTCGCAGCTGGTATTATCAGGCCTTCATCCTCCCCAGTGGGAGCCGGATTTGTTTTTGTTGGGAAGAAAGATGGAGGCCTCAGGCCATGTATTGACTATCGAGGGTTAAACAAAGTAACGGTTAGAAACCGCTATCCCTTACCTTTGATGTCTTCTGCCTTTGAATTACTGCAGGGAGCAACTATCTTTACCAAGTTGGAAACCCACGTAATGCCTACCATCTAGTAAGGGTCCGTGAGGGAGATGAGTGGAAGACAGCCTTCAACACTCCTACGGGGCATTATGAATATCTGGTAATGCCTTAGGGCCTGACTAATGCTCCCGCTGTCTTCCAGGCATAGCACTTAGGGAGATGTTAAACCGCTATGTTTTTGTTTATTTAGATGATATTCTGATTTTCTCTAAGTCCCTTCATGAACACGTGCATCATGTGCGGGCTGTTCTCCAGGGTCTTCTAAACCATGACCTCTTTGTAAAGCCAGAAAAATGTGAGTTCCACGTCTCTAAGGTCTCCTTTTTAGGCTTCATACTAGAGGGAGGGGGCCTCCGGATGGACCCTAAGAAGACTGAAGCAGTCCGTGATTGGCCACAACCCACTTCTGTCAAGGAGGTTCAACGTTTTATTGGGTTTTCCAACTTCTACAGGAAATTCATCAGGAACTTCAGTGCTGTAGCTACCCCACTGACCAATCTCACCAAGAAGAGCGCCAGGCCCTTTGTCTGGACTACTGAGGCAGAAAGGGCATTCCAAGAACTCAAGATGAGGTTCACTTCAGCTCCCATATTGACCTTACCCGATCCCTCCCTACCCTTTGTTGTTGAGGTGGATGCGTTGGAGGTTGCGGTGGGTGCAGTCCTGTCTCAACGAAGTGCAGATGGAAGGCTTCATCCCTGTGCCTTTTTGTCCTCGCGACTCTCTACAGCAGAAAGCAATTATGATGTGGGGGATCGAGAGCTCTTGGCAATCAAGATGGCGCTAGAGGAGTGGCGCCATTGGCTCGAGGGGGCCCAGAATCAGTTTGTGGTGTGGACAGACCACAAGAACCTTGTATATGTGCAGAAGGCTAAGCGCCTCAATCCCAGACAGGCAAGATGGGCCCTTTTCTTTAATCGTTTTGACTTTGTGCTTTCTTACCGTCCAGGGTCCAAGAACCAAAAACCGGATGCTCTCTCCAGACTCTATCAGAGGTCCGAGGAGCCATGCACCTCCCTGACCATCTTCCCACCCTCAAGGATTGTGGCTAGGGACACGCCTCTCAGTTGTCTGGTCATCCTGGTGCCCACAGAACTTTAGAGTTCCTCAAGAGGCGGTTTTGGTGGCCGATGATGAGTGTGGATGTAAGATCTTTTGTTAATGCCTGCACTGTTTGTACTCAGGATAAGAACTTGCACACCTCTTCCCATGGTCTCCTGCACCCCTTACCCATTCCCAGGCGACCATGGTCACACATCTCCTCTGATTTTATAACAGGCCTCCCGCCATCTCAAGGTACAGTAACATGGTCATTTTGGTCATTGTGGACCGTTTTTCTAAGGCATGCCATTTCATCCCCCTGCCCAAACTTCCTTCTGCTCAAGAGACTGCTGAGGTTGTTTGTCAAAATGTTTTCAGGATTTTTGGTCTCCCCCTGGACGTTGTCTCTGATCGTGGACCCCAATTCACATCGAAGTTCTGGAGAGCCTTCTGCAAGCTTACTGGAGCTATGGTCAGCCTTTCATCTGTTTTCCACCCCGAATCCAATGGCCAGACAGAAAGGCTCAACCAAGATCTTTAAGGCACTCTGCGTTGACTTGCCTCCACCAATCCATCTTCGTGGAGCAGGTACGTCCTCTGGGCAGAGTATGCTCATAACACGTTGTGTTGCTCTTCCACAGGCTTCAGTCCATTTGAGTGTCAGTTTGGGTTCCAGCCTCCATTGTTCCCGAGCCAAGAGCCAGAGGTTGCTGTGCCTTCGGCCTTGAGTTTCGTTCGGAGGTGCAGGCGTGTCTGGCACAGGGTCCGGTCAGCTCTGCAGAGGTCCGTGCGCCAATACCAACTTCAAGCCAACCGCCACCGACGACCCAAACCATCATTTCGTCCTGGACAAAGGGTCTGGCTGTTGTCGGCCCGGGACCTTCCTCTGCGGGTGGAGTCTCGCAAGTTAGCTTCACGATTTGTGGGACAATTCAAGGTGCTGAGATGGGTCAATCCTGTGGCCTATCGTCTTCAACTACCCCGTGCCATGCGGATTAACCCCACCTTCCATGTCTCACGTTTGCGCCGAGTCATCACCAGTCCTCTTTCCCCCCTATAAGACCCCCTCCACCCCCAAGGATCATCGACAGTGGGCCGGTCCACTCTGTTCGACACATCCTAGATTCTCGTCACGTTGGCAGAGGATTCAAATACCTGGTGGACTGTGGCGCTCTCCCTCTAGTGACTTAGGGGTGAATTTCCACCTGAACTTGGGCTTTAGTTCCCAGGCGAACCTGACAGTCTGTATTTTGAGTCATAGTATCAATGTTGTAACCTCAACTCTGAGCCCTAGCTGTATTACATTCTGCAGTGGTGGGTTGTATGGAAGAGGCTTTGAATAGGCACTGCCTTCCACAGCCATTTAAAAGGTTAATCCATACTGAACTAAGAAAAACTTAATTGCTTTGCTTTTATACTTTGCAGCTTTCATAAGGTTGTACTTCATAAGCTTAAAAAGTTGACTTAAATTTGACATGCATTTTAAATGGCATTTATTTTGAACACCCACAGAGTGGGACTCCTCTTAAAGTGCAAAACATGCCCTTTTGGAGGTAAGGGCATAACCATGATCATTTCATAATGGACCATGACCTTGTGTATAAAATGCCCTGCACAAATATCCTACAATACGTCTGCTGTGCAACATAAAAAGTCTGCACAAAACTACACTTTGAATGTACAAAAGGATTAAAAGGACTGGCACCTGAAAATCTCTCTGACTTATCCATACAGACATGATTTAGTCAGAGTACTTGGAACTGCTGCTAACAGGCTGTGTTGCCTTTGGGTTTTAAGAAAAGTGCTTTAAATACTTTTTATATTTAATTAAAGTATTTTATTTAAATACTGTTTGTATTACTAAACATTATTTATTATTTATTATATCACATTTATGTGGCTCATCATCTAATGGCTATATCAACCATGGCTAAGATGTTCTTTCCCATACATGTTTCCACTGAGGCTGACACTGATACACCAGAAATTGTAATGGGTAATTAATTTAGCCATTTGAAAATGTTCTACAGTGTACTACAGTGACTCTCAACTGAAAGACTACTGGCCAACTACACAACAATGACAGCTTAGTAGCTTAGAACTCTGGTACCTTAACCCCTGTGTCACCACAGTACCATAACATCAATGTACATGTCTTTAAATGTCTCCATTTATGCTGTAGAAAGTCAGTTTATCAGTTTTCATGAAGATTTCAGTTTTCAGTGCCATGTAGCACTGAGCACATTAATAGAGTCTAACCAGTTTTTTCCTTGCTAATTAAGACAGCATATTTTCTAACTAGTAACTTGTTGATGAGAATACACATACACTACATACACATATAATTCTTAACTTGAATCCATAAGTTGTATAAAGTCTTCACAAAGCAGTCACACACACAATAGTCCGTATTGTTCAAATGCATTTCTCAGTTATATTTATTGCTTTCTCAACTATAGCAAATCAATACGCAACTGTAAACATGTTTACTTTCCAAAACAATATTGATCCTTTGATGTAATTTTAATTTTTTTGGACCATTAGTGGTGCTAGGTAGGATCGATGTGAGTTTACTCCTGCAGGAAATGTTAAGCAGCAGAGCTGAACGGAAATATGTTTTCTTTATAGTTGATCACCCTCTGTCCTTGGATTATTATTGCAGTGTAATATTGCGTTTATATAGTCCAGCTCAGTGCCTTGCCTGTGGCTTTGTTAGACTGGTTGAATTGTGAATGAGAGGACCAAATAATATGAATGACCAGTTATGTGATTTTGTTTGCCATTTTCTAAGTCAAACTTTTCATTTAGTAAATCAAAACTAATTGTAATGTAATTGTAATGTAACTAATGTTGTAATTCTGCAATATTTTTAAAACAGCTTGTATTTTACCTGGCCATAACTTAAATTATGATCCAATAATACAGTCTGTGACATGAAACAGAAATGCAGATCCTTATTGGATTGGGCCAGTTTAAGTACACCGCACATGGATTTACATTAGCTGTAGTATATAGGAGGTATATGTAATTGAAGTATGTTGTCATTCCTGTATGTTCAGTGGATTCTTTAAGTCACATTTACAGGAAATGGGCGAGTACAAGGTCAGCATATCTTTCCAAAGCAATTTGGGCCCTGCTATAGGGCCAACATATTTACCCTTGCTCAAGTTCATTCTATCCTTTTAACTTTCTGATGAATGTGGCCTCAAAAATACTGGAGTTTGCAAACATCATAAGCAGCTAAGACATGGTATAATTCAATGTTTAATGTTTTGTAAATAAATATTTATTGCCTGCTGTGGAATTTGTGCATTTTTGCATATATATGAACGTTTTTATATCTCCAGAGTGATCTATTCAGCAGTTTGTGGTTTGTGTATCTGTAGTCTGGTAATAACTTTTATGATGGGCCATATTTATATAGTTTCTGCCACATAGAAATATTTGTAATTGTTTTAAATACCTAAGTAATGTTTATTACCTTGTTATTGCTTGTAGGCCAAACTTTCTACTCTCTCTTCAGGACCAGTAGTGGTTCTTTTAAATGTGTTTAGACAATTAGGACTGATATTTAACGATATACAACCCCTGGCAGAAAAAAATATGAAATCACCACTCTTGAATGATGTTTTTTTAATAGTTTCAACGTTTGTGCTTGTTATTTTAGATCAAGTAGAGGAAAATAATATGAAATTATGTTAAATATTACATTTGATTAAATATTAATTATTTCATTAGTACCATTTAGTACTTTGTTGCACCACCCCAAGCTTTTATAACAGCTTGAATTCTCTGAGGCATGAACTTAACTAATGACAAACAGTATTTCTCAGAGTTAATTAAATCCATATTGTTTCTTATCATCCAATAATATTAACCTTTCGCATAAAATATGTTGTATTGTAAACTGGTGTCTATATATAAGTTTTTCCAAATATTCTAAACTGATAAGCATTAACAGCTCTTTTTCTGAGGATCTCAGTAATGACTATTGTACACATCCACAACTGTGTTTTGAAGATCAAACCCGAATAAATCCCTGTTCTTGAAACAGCCCCGAAATCAGATTATGTAAAATGCAAATAAATGAATTTTCAAAAAGTGTTTCTTACATGTCATTTGATTCATACTGTCTAAATTACATAACATCTATTTATTTTATTCATCCCTGCCTTTCAGACCTGCAACAAATTACAAAATAAGTTGGGATGAAGCAATTTAGGAAATACATAGTGTATGAACAGTTGATTGTAATTATATTTTGCTACAAAAGCAGTATTAATGAAAGGCCTTTAAGGAATCTTTAAGGAGCAAAGGTGGGCAGAGAATCTCCAGTTTGTCAAAAAAGATATTGATATGTTTAAATACAAAAAACTTCTTAAAGAAAGATTGGAATGGCTTTGCACATTTCTCCCTAAACAGTGTATAATATATCAGAACACTCAGATGGCACTGCATCAACAACTGTCATTTATCAATAGCTGACATAACCATATGGCCAAGGGATTACTTTGGCAAACAAAAAAGGATTACATAATGAACATTCCTTTGCCAAGCCTATTGATGAATGATGGTTCTTGCAGTGCCATCTGAGGGCTCCAATGCTGGTTCAGCATTGTTTTTAACAACTTTCTCATACAGTTGTTGACAAGCTGGAGATCCTCTGTCCATATGTTTGTGTGCTACAGGTACCAGACCCTTTAGGTACATCCTAACCACTAAACTTACACCAGGCCATCCAGGATGGCTCAATGCAACCATTTAACTGATAGCCTCATCTCACCACGTACAGTTTATGCTGTCTGTTGCAGGATAGACCAAATGGTGTAGCAGCTGCAGTTCTAGCCGATATACACTACCGTTCAAAAGTTTGGGGTCACTTAGAAATTTCCTTATTTTTGAAAGAAAAGCACAGTTTTTTTC